>DWTQ01000047.1:0-11640 GCA_018244875.1 Ardaris sela periphema | reverse complement strand
GTCACAAATCCAATAGCAAGTAATATTTAAACTTAAAATGCACATTTTTAAGAGGTGTGCGCTAGGGGTTTGAACCCGGTCTCCTGGAGTGAGAGGTCGAATTTTAAGCCACCAAGCTATCACTGCTTTTTATGTACGTATGAATTTGTTTGTAAACAAACTTGTCGAAACCCGTCCAAACCTGATAAGATATCTCATTTATACAGGGAATTGAGCTATTGACTCCCTTATATAGAGGCAAACATCGAAAAAATCCTAGAAATCAAATCTCATTTAACCAGGTTCGAAAACTCCCATTAACAGAGGTATTTCGATGACAAAGTGCCGGGACCTCATTGGAATTGTTAATAATAGAGATTTCTCACTTATCCAGGTTTCACTGTACCTATATGGTAATCATACAATTAGTTCGATCATCATCATCATCAGACATCTGCTGGACATAGGCTTGGGCGCTGGGCGCGCGAGTTGAGGAACGCAGAGCACCGCCTCTCGTGCCACCTGCGCGCGGCTGGCCCATGGGCGGCCAGGGCATTTAGCCGTGCCTCGGCACGCTGCGCCGTATTGCGGTCTGCTGGCGCGGGGGTTAGTCGCCTCTTACTACACCTTGTAGCTCGCACGGGGTCGGGGAATGTATAATACGTACTCCGCTCCGACACGAGCTTACTTACACTATTTCAGTACTAGAGGATTACTTGTTGTATTTATATACATATTTAACTTTTGTGTACATGACAGATTCATACAAAAATAATATCTCCCTTTCTACATCTTAGTAACATAACTCTAAATATATTTTATCTTTTTGAATTTATCTGGTATGCGCGGTCTAAATTTATGGGGTGGCATATTGTTACGTTTCGAAGGCGTCTCAAATACCATGGTTATTTATCGGTTTTATTGTTGGTTACATTTTATGAAGCTGGTTTTATCTTTATATTACACTGTTCTATTACCTCACCCTTTTGATTCTGAGAGGAGACTCTGGTCCAATCGTGGAGCGACGAAACGATTGATTATGACGACGATTTACTACACGAACAGTGCCATTCTAGGTCCTCTTCGATGTCGCTGCCGATACCCATGTGCGGCATCAGCGGAGTATGATGTTCAGATAATAATAAATAAAAGAATTACGTACGACTGTTCTTTGACATTTTGTTACAATGTTATTGAACATAATCTATTTAATCTAGTCAGTAATGATCATCCTCCAGACTATCAGTAGTGTTGTTAATACACACGTAGACCGCCCAAGTTCTGTTTTCGTCCACTGACAAACAAAACAACGTACAGTTCCGCTTCGTACCATATCACATCCCGACATGACTGCAGCGAGCGTGCGCAACGCGGCACTCTCGTAAACAGAATGCACACATGTTTATAAACCTCGTAAACATGAGCTCGGAAAGCTCGAATTATACAATGACTCGTAAAATGTTAAAAGCGTATATATAAATATCTCTTGGTATGAGTGGCAAATATGTATAAATAATTGATTCTAATACCATAGTAGTTGATTATGGTCAAGCTCAATATGCGACATCCTAAACATCAGGCCATTTGTAAGGAAAAATATGCATAGAGTTTGTGCGTTTTGGTTGAATGTTACTAGCTCATAGTGTCCTCACTAGAAGACTTCAATGAAGGAGAAGGATGCACGGTGCGTAAGCGGTAATATCTTTTATAGTCGCACTTTCATATGGCTCGTAAAATGTTGGAGTGCTGATAGTGAGTCGCGGTGAGCGTGTGGCGTCTAATAATAAATTAATGGCCACTGCCGTGTGCGTAGTGGACAGGTAGGACGCAGGGCGGGCGCGGCGCGCGGCAACCCGGAAAGGTCTAACGTCGACGACCTCCAGCACCTGCTTGTCGCAGTACAAAAACGTCCTCCTTTTTTCGCAGCGTAAAATTACGACAATACGTGCAGGCGCACTACAACTGCGCGCGAGTAATGGTCACCGGCAAATTAATGGCCAGTTAAGCTGTCTAATAACAGGAATTGTCCTGTTCTAATATCGATTGACGTTCAAATGCTTTTAAATTTACGATCGAATACTTTGCGCCATATCCACCTCACGATTTGCGGCAATTAGCGGTGTTCGGTATTTACGAGCGTTTGAACGGTAATTTATATACACGTAATAGCCGTATAAGGCATCCACTAATCGAATATTGAAGCGATGAGGGTTTAAGGAATATAATTAAGTGACCCGTGTTATACGGCAAAAAAGTCGCACCGTACACAATGGTATTGATTGAGATGTAATGAAGGAGTGTGTCGTTGAAAATAAATACATTTTGGTCTAACAGTACCTACAGCATGTTATCAAGCATTAATTTGAAAGGCTAATGAATTAATCATTAACTTAACAAATTTAGTGCTCGAGCAACACTCGTGGGACGAAGCGTTCACTGCTAGTACCGTAGCTTTTTAACAAAGTGAAAACTATATATAGATTGTAATGTGCAGAATGGTATTTGATCATCAAAGTTTTAGTAAGTAACCTTTAAATAGAAGGAATAATCATGCTAGAGAATATATTAAAAATTAGTCCGGAATGAACTAAAACATTGTCCAAAATTTATCATTAACTTAAAACTAGAATAACAATTTTAAAAGGTACACACGAAAGTTCTATCTAGGAGATAAGGAAATCAGTTCTAAAATATTGATTGACCTTTGATCTCAATTAAACACCAGGCCATGAAAATTGAGCTGGTTGCTCATTAGCTGACGATCGATTTAATATTTCACGAACAACGATTCGCCCACGAAACCTCTCCGCCAGCCAGCTTTCACACATGCCTTTAGAATAGTACGTTAGACTATCATGTTCACGTCAATTTGTTGTTCATGTAAGTGTCTATCGACATCAACGGGCACATATTAATATGCTTTGATTATGACATTAGTACTGTATATAATTATTATACGGTCCACTGCGCAAAAGTTGAATTTAGATTTATGGTGTGGGTTTTATGCAATGAGGTCTAAGTATAGGAGCAATACATCTCTTCGAGAGATACATGCAAAAAAATAGGTCGAGTCCAGTCGCGTTGGACTACGTGGATACTTCAATGTTTAAATATTACACATTACTCTCGTTTAAGCTTGTCGCCGTCGTTGATGAATGGATCCGGCGGCCTTATCGGATTAAGCGAAGGTGTATCGGTTAATAGAGATTGATAAAGTTCTTGCTGCACTTGCCGGCCGCTAACGGAAAATGACGTGAAACTTATTAACCGTGCGTCGAATAATGTTTCCAGTGTGGCGTTCATCTCACTTACCACTAGTACATGTTGGTGACGTGTGTAAGTAGGCATGTATTGAGATACGTACGCGTAATGTAATGTGCGCTTCAGGAATTTAAATGTAGATGGAGGCGATAAATGTAAGTAAAAATGTAAATGGTTATTAAACACATCGTTTATATTGACACACTTAATTTCAATACTAATGAGCTATAAAGTTTTATGAGGGAAAAGTCGAAATGGAATAGACACCGGTTGTTTGGTTATTCTGTGCGTAATTGTCCATTAATTTATTCTTTCGTTTATTTTACATCGTTACGTTTAATTAGTTGTCGTTTCGGTTTTTTTTTGTGCGACGACGGCGGCGAAGGGTAAGGCCGAATAGCATTTCGTAGGGTCTTGCGACGAGGGAGGGGGGGAGTGTCACACGATCTCAATTGTTCGAACACAATAAGTTCTCTCCAATGAAGTCATTGTTCACATCTCGAGTGTTCGGTAGAGCGGATGCTTCTCGTGACAGTATTTTATGCCTACTGTCCATTCGAAAATAGTCTATGTTAAAAATGCACAGTCTCAAATTAGGTAGCTACCTAAATAAAATGTTATACGGAAATTTCAAATTATGTGTATACACGAAGAACAGTCCTGTATCTCTCCGAAGAGGTAGACAGAGGAGTGTTGTACACTCCCACGTTTCGCCAGTTACGTTACGTGTCGTAGAATAGGTGGTGAGCTTATTGAGTCATTGTTCATTGAGTCGGGGCACTAATCCAGACTCCGTGCTATATTAGGAATTTCAAGCTAGAAAAACCCGATAGTACCCAACCCGCAGATCGAATCCAGGAACTCAAGCTCAGCAGTCGCGCTTGCAACCACTCTCGACCAATGAGGTAATTGTTGGAAACGTGGCAAATATTAAGAAAACCCTTGAAATTTGTCTTTTACTGCTTCATCGTTATCAGTATCATTCCGTGGCTGGACACATTAGTACCTACCTGTGTCACCCGTAATAAAATCCATCGCACTCTGATCTCGGCTTGCCAATGACTGCCATTTATTACAAAAGCGTAAACTAATGCCGTTGAACTAACAAAATCAGTAAAAATAAAAAATAATTTTCTTATGAATTATTGTTCCTCAGTTATGTATGCGGAATGTTTGTCATAGCAAAAAGCAACAGAAGCGTCTCACAGAAGATATTGATTACCCTATTACAAGGGTTCGAGCCGTAGGAAAGTTTTATATTTATTGTGCATTCGATACGACGTTCGCACGACAATTGCATAATTCAGGCGCCTGCACTTCAAACTGGTTCGATGTTTAATAGCGAGTAGTAGCATTTCGATTTTATACGTGTTTTTGCCGCGGGTGCGACATTAATATGCATCGGGGCGCGTGCCGGTGGGTCAGCTGTTTCTTCTATGCGGCCGCAAGCTGCGCGCACCTTAAAAGGAAACGAGACCCACACGCGGATGGATTACGCCGATTACATCGCAATTATCCGTGCGAACCCCGCGCCCCGGCCGCCCGCCGCGGCCACCCGCCGGCCTGCGTAACGGCGGCGGACCACTTTCGCGATCTTTGTTCCGCGCGACATTGACCTCGCCGATCGAACACAACACGACCACTTATGTAATTTTCGGCCACCTCGTGCCAATGGCAACGGCCTTCGGGCTCCTTATCGTGCAGCGCGCACTTTAAATGGCGTCGTTCTATGCTTATTTATTTATTTAACATCTCGTATTCTTAGCTCAGGTCTTGTTGCGATACGATGTGTACGAGCTGGCTGGTACGAGCGTGCGACGTAACGCGATATTCGAACGCGCGATGCGATCGATTTTATTATCGCCCGCCCGCCCCTCCATCCGCCTTCACGGACTCTGTTGTGGATGCCATCCACAGTGCCAGCTTTAACTTTTTTCTGTCAGTGCCTTCAGTTTGTACAAGTGACTTCTTAACTGATATGTCCACATACATGCTTATTTCTGCTTGATAAACATATTAATCAATCGAAATGAGGTAATTAAATTTCATTTTAGTATCGCTTTCCACTGTAAGAATTTCTTTTTGGTTCAATTTATAAATATATGTAACCGCCGTCGGTTTCAAAGTTTGGCAAAAAACCATCATAGCCGGCCTACGACAAATATAATAATTTTCAGTCTCGTTCGTACCTCTTCCCCTATGGAATTTATACGGCGGTGAAAGATCCTTTGTCAAAATTTTACTGAAACATTTTTTTTGTGAAAGTATTTATTTTCATGAAACAATATATAGGGGGCTGCTGCTATGTCGTGGCTTAATTGTATTTTTATGATTAAATGTGTTCTTAATTAAGGTCATTGAATCGAAAAATTATTATCCTGTAAATGTATGTAGTACGTAGTGTGTATGTAATATGCACATAATATGTAATTAACCTTCAAGGTTTTTATTTATCATTAAAAAAACATAAAATGATCTGTATTTAACATCATGTGGTCTAAATTTGGAAATCTTAAATGTACTTGAAAAATAAAATATAGATATGTATTTGTGTAAATATATTTTTAAGGACAAATACAATACAAGTGGACAATACAAATTTTTGTCCTTGGAGAGAATTGACGCCAAGGCCCTCGGCTTATCAGTCAGGTGCACTAATCACTGGACTAACGCCCAGTCAAATACAAGAAAAGGTCAGTCACAGGTGCGTTCCAGCACGGAACCCCCGAGTCCCGGGTCTCTGTCAGTTTTGGATTTCGTGCTTAATTTCGGAACCGGTACCATTTTACGTGATAGAACTTTATAAATCAGCCTCGGAGCGAGAACCGCACAACGGTAGCCAAACGTTACATTTGATCGCCAGATAATCCCACACAGTAACGTTTTGTTTGAATATAAACTGACCGTAATCGTCCCATTGTTACGACACCGCCGCACAGATACACTAGGCCGATAAACTGACGCTCGCTCGTGACATATTTAGTTAATTACGAGTGCCAACTGTTTTGTGGAAGGTGACATTTTCGTGTATGGTGTATGACGAGGGTGCGATGGACCTTACGGACAAGTGAAAAAACACCGTTTAAATTTTATGTTTGTTAATTCATAGCATACATACAATTTTATTACTCACTTTTCTTTTTAATTTTTTTTACGTGTAACTGTGTAAAAGGCATGTTGTGTTGTATCGTTTTTGAACTAGCTCAGTTAGTTGGCATGACAGAGCATTCACGAAATTTTACGAGCTTTTTGGGGCCATTGAATTGGAGCCATTGTCTTATGTTATCATGTCTTTGCTAATATTAACATTTACATTTCTTTTCAATGCTTTATGAAAATTTATTTCATGTTATACATTTTATATATGATTAACGAGCTACAATATTCCCTGCCATGCGGTTTTCTTTAACGTGGAAACCCCAACCGCAGGAATGTTATCTAAACAAATGCTAAACTCGAAGCTCACGTCGAGACTGAAACCATTCCAAAGATCAATTATCTGGTTACACAGACACAACTGTTAATTGGTTTTGAGCGCAGCTATGCGAGTTCGTCCTCGAATTATATTAAGGAATATTGGTATGTTAGCGGGATACCTGAAACTTTAATTATGTATGCTTACGGTGAATAAGGAAGGTACTTTGGCACTTGAGACGTCTGGCTGGGCCTGTTGGCTTGGCTGGTTCCGTGGCGTACCGATGATTTACCGTCAATGGATGAGTTTCATAATTTTAGAAAATGTCTTTTTGCATGATATGTTTCTACACTTATCTAAATTTTAAATTATTTCATTTATTTATTGGAGATTTTAATTTTTCAAAAAAAGCATTACCAAGTCTCTTGTGCATACACCATACACAGACAATCGATATAATATTTTTACACTTTCAGACCTAGTTTGCTTCTTCTACATTCATCACTCTCCTCATACACGAACGCCGGCTTCGTACACTTTTGTACTCCTCCGACCAGCCAGCGTGTGACCTATCTGGTCAAGACAAGTCAGCCACGGTCTCTCTCGGCACAATATCAAGTTGGTTTGTAAATTGTGTAAATAGGTGCCCATGGCGTGAACTCAGTTGCCGTGCACGCTACGAGCAGTTGTTTATTTATATCTAAATCCATCACAGAGGCGGTCCGTTTAAAAGTTTTCCTTGTCGTTACCATGAATGAATTAGTTATTTTCGTGAGCACCAAAACTCCAAGCCGACACGGCTGTAGGGTTACATTTGAATAATTGCACTCTCTCATGCCAACTTTGGGCTTTTTAACAATATTATGTACGTATTGTGTTTAAGTAACGAATTTAAGTCAACTTTTTTCCATGTTCACGTCGTAAACCGTGACGTTTGTTATAGTGACCAAATGTACACTTGTATTATTCCCTTTATTATATCATCACGTGTAGTGACTCACGGTATGAGCGGAGAGCGTCGAGTACCAAAATGTAACTATTCTGTCTGTAACTAACAGACGCGCGCCTTCTAATTTCGTCACTCTTTGTACGCGCACGCCAATTTCAGTGATTTCCGACTCCCCCTTCAAACTTCCTCTGATCCATTCGGTTAAGATAGGTGAGTCTCTCGACACCAACATCCGTCAACAATCCCATTGTATATACTTAATCTAAACATACGCACAATCAAATTGGTAGGTACGTTACACACCCGATAGTTTAAAGCCAATAAAAATAAAAATTAAACTTATGAATAATCACAGCGCTGTTATAAGTATCCAGGTTGATCGTCCGGCACCTGTCGCACAGATCGCATCGCGTTCGCGAAACTACATGTATCCGACGGTTGCCGTGCTTTATTAAAATGAAAAAAAAAAATGCTACGCGATAATGCGCCTTATACGAGGCGAAACGATTCTGCGTGTCGTCACCGATCGGCAAAAGAAACTGCGTCGGACAGGTGCAAAAAGCGCTCGCGCGGCCTATAATGAATGCCTTGTGTAATTATCGGATAATTGAAGAGTTCAATGCATTGGAACGTTTTGATCGGATGTCGGAGGACACGGGTGAGCGTTGCTCATGTCTCAACATCGTTCAATGCTAGACGAAGCGATAGTGTACTCTAACGCTGAGTAATAGATGCCATAATCACGCGTGGCGTCTCTGCTCAGTGAAATGGACAGTTACTGCATATTATCACGCGATTACCAAGTCCGCTTACGAAGTGGAAAAGTAATCCAAGTAGGTAGGTATCTGTACCACCGTGGGAAGATACACAAAGATAAATCACATAATGTTAAGTACATTTAAAACTACCTATTCACTAGTATTGACGGTCACGACTACCTGCAATCGTAAGCAGGTACATACGTGAAATGCTTGTGTATTTGTAATGAAGGCCTTTGAAATAAAAGTATAATCTACTGATCGATTTGATGTTTTTTATAAATTAAATGGCAATAGCGTAAATTAAACGTAATAGCGAGTTCTGAATTTCAATTTTATTAATGCTCGCAACAGGTTCCGTGGTGTAGTGGTTATCACATCTGCTTTACACGCAGAAGGCCGCCAGTTCGATCCTGGCCGGAATCACATTTTTTTTATTATCAATATTTCATTAATTTTTTATGACGGTGTTTTTGTCACAAAATATATTTAATTTAATTATGTATATATATATTTTTTCATATTGTTTCATAAATAGTAAATTAAATTTTCCTAATAACTTTAAGTCGCTGCCAACATAATATTCATAATATGTATTTTAATTAAATTATATACGGAATGTGGCCGTTAAACAGGGTATTTAAATTAAACGAACGTAAACTATTTAAAGGTATCTAATATAAGAGAAACATAAAATTAATTGAATATCGATCGGTTTGTCTAACAAAAGTTCTTGAGGATTTTAAGATCGATATTTAAGTCAATACCATCCGATAACCAAATCTTTGATGAAAGTTTAACTGTTTAGTTTGAAAGTAATGTAGTTGGCCTTCAATTGAAAATAAAGCACGAAATGCATATAAACAGTGGTAACAGTCTGCTGAAATATTTGCCGGCTCCACGTGGCTGTGTACTGACTGACATGCGATATTTTGATTCGCACGCAAATATCCTTTAAAACGTTGGCAAAGCTCCAAGCGTTGCTGTTAGTGTTAAAAGTTGAAATTAAATCGCCGAACGGTAATCTTTATTTCGCCTTGTAACAAAAACTGTTACCTACCTAAAATCAATTAACTAAATACGTAAAGTTTAATTTGTTAATGACTACATAATTTTAATATCATATTTTTGGGGAAATTAGTCTTAGCATCTTCTGTGAATCTGTAATTTATTTTTTATTATTTATTCATAGGATTTACCCAAAGAGAGATCGGCATGTCATGATCATGGATGAGGTGAGTTAGACTAAATCAACACCTCTCATAATGTGTGCACGTCATAATAAATTTGATATTAGAGGACAAGAAGCGATGAAGTTAATGTCTATTTCAATATTTATAAGAAAGCACTAATGCTTTTCGATTACCAGTTATTGTATAAATTTGTACTCTGTTGGATGGTGGTTTGATATGCATGAGGGTCCGGCCAAAGGCGAAGCCCTAGGGCTGCGTATCCAGTTCGCTGCTCCTGTTGCGAATGCGAATAAATTATAGGAGATTGAACGCACTCACACGTGACAATGTGTAACGAGATAAAACGTTTTCATAACAAGAAATTGATTTTGAAATTGAGCCTTTTAAATTCTTAGATTACCAGTAATTACGGGAAAAATCATGACATTTGTAAGTTAGCTGTATATTATGATAGTGATTATAATGAATTTTTAAGTGGTAGCAGAAAATTTGTATACAAATGAGAATATTTTTATTTTAACTTAATAAATTTACAATATTATTGAATTGATGTACCTAACATATATTTATATAACAATTTAGAAAAAAAAAATCACAACCTTCTACTACAATCGTCATAGCATTAAATTTAAATAAAATCGGCAAGTGCGGACGGAAATTCGATAAGAAGCAATTTGTAACGAACCAGCGAACATTTCACGACTTCCAAACCGAACTATACCGACTTCGACAGTTAACTCCTACACCGAAAGTTCCCCGGTGGGCATCGTTCGCTCGAATCGAGTGCAGTTAATCGTTCCGGGGCTCCGGGCGCTTCGCTTCGAGCCCACAATCTGCCCGCAGAGCTCGTACTTACGACGCACTCTTTATTATTGCACCCCTCCTCGACTATATTCAAATCACCAACAAAGCGACGTGAAAAAATTTAACAAACAGATGACGAAGCATGTTTAATTGCTATCAACACTCTATCACACTTAGATCTCAACTTTTCTTCTCAAAACAAAAGAAGTGTGTGTATAAAATCATAGGACCAAATTTAACTAAAATAAAATGTATGTCTACATAAATTCACATGGGTGTCTTGGAAAAATTATGCCGTGCGTGGGATTGTATACGAGTGAAGGAACCAAAGGAAGCGCTCGTGAATATACTGCACTTATTATACTGCTGTCACATTTTTGTGTTTGTATAAAAAAAAAAATTACAAATTTCAAGTATTCCCAGATACAATAAAATAAAAAAATCTATGAAAAAAAATTCTAAATGTTTCATAACTTGGTTATGCAATAACGTTACGCACGTTTGGCCGTGCGGTGTTGCACTGGCAAATAAAAAATGAATATTTCTAACCTGAATTCGTTTGAACTTCTTTGAAATTTTATTTAATACTAGCTGATACGGCAAACGTTGTTACCATATAAATTATTTCTAATTAATATTAACGTAACATAACATCACGCCTGTAATCCCCTAAGAGGTAGGCAGAGAAATGTAGTACATTCCCAAGTTTCACTAGTTACGTATATATCCAATTATGGAATAGTTGGTGAGCCTATTGCCATACACCGGGCACATTTCCAGACTCCAAGTCAGTACTAGAAAATCTAAAGTAGAAAAATCCAGTAGTGCCCGACCCGGGATATTTTGGTTATTAAATAAAAAATCAACAATTTATTGTGTTTGAACGTTTTAAATGGTTCAAAACCCAACGACGGTTAAATTATTTTGACATTGTTTATACAAAAATACTGAAATCGTGATTAAAAAAATGGAAGGCGGAGGTGCGAAGGTAATATGGGGTCATAACTATTTTTTGATGTGAAATCTAAAAAAAAATCGTCAAAAAAAAATTTTTTTTTTTCAAATAGCGCCACCCTTATCACTTGAAGATATAAAAAATAGCCTACGACCTATTTTTAAAAGTACCAAAATATACACAATAAATTTCATAAAAATCAGTCGCGTTGTTTCGGAGAAGTTCGACCATTAGCACTGTGACACGAGATTTTTATATATCAGATTTTCTTGAACTGCAAAGATTACGAAACGCATTACTGTAAATATTACATTTTATTTCAACAT
>DWTQ01000046.1:0-11641 GCA_018244875.1 Ardaris sela periphema | reverse complement strand
GCATCACTGGATGCAATGGTGCAGTGCAGTTACATATTTGGCGATAAATCCAGTTTTTTATTGGAACTTTGTGTTTTGAGAACGCTCTGGATTTTAAGAGCTGATGAATGCAATGGACGGGCAGATATCCTGAAACATTGCTGTTGAGATTTACCGTAACGGGAACTTTCACGGCGTGTGCGGTAACCACCTGGAAAATGAAACTTATTGCAGGAGTGCCCCAGGAAAAGGTAAATCTGTGTAATGTACATGAAAATCACATATTCGTAATACCTGTTCCGTGAATATTTCCTGCGTGAACGCCTGCTTTATACGCGCGAGGCCATTTGGTCGCACGGGGACTCGCATGCCCAGCGTGGCACAGACCAGTTCCCCGACTGCTGCCAGTTGCCCGGAGTGGAAATGAATTGCTATTAGGAGCAACATCTCTCCAAATGACGCGGTTACACCAGAGTTACTGTAATTATATCGATAGTGATTAAATATAAAATCATTGTTACATCAAAGTGTAAGAGTATAATTATAGGAAAAATTTAAAATAAACCTTTCAAAGTAAGCTTCTTCTTTGACCAACCATTGAACCCATTCGATCGCTTTTTTCTCATGCTCTGGGGCCGCTAAAACATGGAATTAATTGGTCAAGAAAAAAATAAACAGTTGACAATGCCATATTCATATATACACACAAACCGTTAATATATAAAAAAAAATTGATTTTAACCACAAATTATTTTGAAATACAAACCCATTAGAGAAGGACATGCCAAGATCATGCAAAGACTCAATGACACAAATCTGACACCAGCTGGAGTCGGTGGGGGTTTTTGTGTTACTAATCTCAACAATCCCGAGATTTCATCATCTTGGAACTTGATTCCAGCTATGCCTCTTAGTGCACAATAGAGTCTCAGTAACGCGGAGGCATCCACGCCTGCGGATGCCTCTTTGAGCCTGTTAAGCAACTCTTGGCGTAATTTAATAAGCGCCGCATTTCCATCACCCTTGCCCCTTTTGTGGGAATTGCGTAGGAATGTAGCGAACCAGGCTCGTGTAGTCTGATCAGACCCCAGAAGAAGCCCAGACATGAAGGAAACCTACAATTTTTTTTTCAGTTAAAATGTTACTATATAATATGTTTTTATATAATATGTACCGGCTTAACTCACGCATGTTGTTTCGGGATATCCTGACTAGTTTCAGACCTATAAAAGCCCTTCATGAGCCCCCGACGATTGCAGCTGCAATGCAGCTAGCGGAAACACTTCAGTTAGGCCGGTACATATATAATCATGTGTATAAACACTCACGACCCATTTAATACAAGATACCTGATTTTATAAACCTGACAAGTGTGTTAAATAAATGAATAAAAATAACAGAATTTCTTAGAATTGAAAGAATCTTACTCATAATGTCACATTTTGGCAGAGTTTTAAATTTTATCCGCAGCAATCAACCAAACATTTGGCTTCATTAAAATACATGGTCATGATGTTAAATACATTGTCTAGTAATAAAGGCTCTTTCAAAAATGTTTACCAAATCATCCTGATGATGTATTAAGGTCAGATTGATGACCAGCGACGGTAGTCGGGAGGCGGACACTGCTTTGGCTCTAACAGTTGCAGAGATGTGTGGGCAAGCGTCACAAAGTATTGTCAGTGTTTTGGCCCTTATTCCACCTTCCTCCCCCCTCTCTGCATTTACTACTAGAGACTCCGCGACTGGAAAATTAAACAGGGCTTTTACTAAGGTTTACAACTTGCTTTAATTTGTAAATGATAAAATTTCCATAAGTTGTAACTGCAAACATCAAGGCTATTTCAAATAATTCTATTATTATTACGCTATCATTGTTGTCACAAAAACTTAATATACATTTTACTTTGTCATCTCAGAAAATTGATCTAATAGCCAATTCATCTTAAATTATTGTTGCCTTTAGATTTGAGATAAAAGTTATATTACTCCAGTAATAACATAAAAATTCTTGTTTGTTTCTGTTTTATATGAAAAGCTCGTAATTTGCAAATGTTATACCTTCCTGTAACGTGTCAGGCATGTTTGCAACCACCCATGATATTATATTAGGGCCCTTGTTGACATGAAGAAGGACTTCTACCACATCACATATGTTCAACAAGTTTGGGAGCTCGGCCAGACTGATGCAAATGACATCAGTTATTTCTTCCAAGTAGACATCATTGTCGAAAAGTTCGGACGGTTTGATGACACATTCAATATTAGTATTTTTGTTTTGGGTGTATTCTACTACTTGAGCTTGCATTTGCAAGATCTCTGATAGAACCAGACGAAGACGTCTAGATGAATCAGATTGTTCAAAGTCACTGGCGATACCATTCACAATGCTTTGTATCAAAAAGGACTCTGTACCTTGTGAGCCACCCCTTAAGCTGGAACAAGAATAAAAAACGTGATGTAAAAGCCCCAATTGGATCACTTAGTAATTATATTAGTACATCAACAAAACAGAATTAAATTATGTGAAATGCTCAAAATTCAAATTGTGAAAAAAAAATTACAATTAATATTTTTTTATTAACTAAAAATCATGAAGAATTAACATTTTAATGATAAGCGTAATCAATAATCATTCCTATTCAAATGTTCCTTACAAATGCAATGTACAGTTACTCAAGTTATCATTGAATGCCATTATTGTTTTTTGTAGATCCAATGTATAATTACAGTCTGGAGAAGATATTTACATGAGCGATGACTCAAATGAGTCAGTACTCTATATGTCCCACAGCTGGGCATGCACATCTCCCCGCAACAAGTAATATTTTTGCTTGTTTTATATTTCTTGTTATTGTGTTTTCTATTACCTTCATCTGCTAGCATTACCTAAATATTACGTTACAAAACAATGTTTAAGACACAACTAGCAACTAGAGACATCAATAAATATAATAGCAATTCCTGGGAATACTGTTACATATGTTTTTTTACATAAATACGTAACATCACGCCTGTTATCCCTGGGGTTTGAATATAATAGAGATTAGCAAATTAGCAGGTGTCACAGCCACCACCGACATCTACAATCAATCACCATCAACATCTGCCTATTGCAGTCCACTGTTGGGCATAGGCCTTCACTCAGGGGTCATGCCCATAATCCCCATGTTGGGCATGGCAGGGGGTGGGGGCAACTACAATCAATCTTGAATATCAATGTAGGAATAAGGAATGTACATATCAGACAGTTCAAACACTACTGTTAGTCAGTCTTGGTTATTACAACGGAATTAGTTATTAACGATAGCCATATAGTGTAGAATTCAGCATTTCATTCTAAGGCTCCTGAATTTAAAAACAAAATGTATGATTAAATAACAATAGCTGTAACAGACTGATAACATTGCCAAGAAGTCTGTCCGCCTATTGAGTTCTATAATCTTCTCTAAGGCGTGTGGAATTTGCCAAACCACACTAGACCAGTTCCAAAGACTATAGTCCAACAACGGGACAGTAATAGGGTTGATGATAGTGATGAACAAGACTAATATAACATCACACCTGCAATCTTCGAAGAGGTGGGCAGATCTGTGTAGTACACTGCCAATTCCGCCAAGAGCAACAAGAATAGTTTGATTTTAATTGTTAACAAGACCATAGGAATAGAAGTGTTATTAATATTTGTTTAGTTAGTAATATGAATGGTAGACATGTTCTAGGGTGGCGACCAAGTGGTGGCAAACATAGACTAGAACATCTTGCAGTTAGGTAAAGTGATGATATACACAGTGGCTGGCTGCGGTGGGATACTAAGAGCTGAAGATCTAGTTCAGTAATGTGTTACGGGAGAATCCTATGTCCAGTAGTGGATGGATATAGGCTCATGATGTTTTAAAAGTAAAAACGAAGACAGTTTTTTATAAACTGTATGTATTGTGAAGGAAAATATAACAGATCCTTCTTATATCTGTTATATTAGATGATGTACAGTAATCGGGAGTCAAATGTCAATAAATCAGAACTAACCGCATCTCTTGCTCTTTTTTAAGATCACCTTCCAGAGCATGGAACTCTATAGAAAGAAGTGATACAATAAAATTCACTAAATCAATGCCGGAAAGAAGAGTCAGTATATCCGTTTTCGCTTCTGCGCAATATTGTGTTATATCTAAAGGGCATATCAGTGCCATTCGTACTAGGCATGGTATTATAGGCCTGATTTCTTCAGGGGAACATTTCATTAATGTAGTGGTATCCAAATCTTTGATCGCCTTAAAAACGTGTGGCTTTACCGGATTCATAAACATATTTGAATCCATGCTAAAAATTTATTTATATACTCTTATTTAATCTTCTTGATGTGATTATAGCTCTAATCTGAAACAATTTTTTATTAATATTCCATTATTAGCGGCAGGCAAATAAACACTATGTCACGAGGAATGTACGTCAATCTGACTTTGTGCCACAGATTAAACAGTCAATGTATTGAACGTAGATTGTAGATGAAGAAGTTGCAGGGTGCATGTTACACATTGCACAGTAGTGTAATTTATGGCTGCCTGTTTTATTGAAATAATATCTCAGAGATTATTACATTCGATGCTAGTGAGTTGTAAGTCACAATTCCACTTTTGTATCAATGTACACACAAATTTGGTGTTTTGTGTGGTTTTAATTCATGTACAATAGCAAAATTTCATTGCTACATTATTGTTATTTTACATGTGAATTATTAAACATACACAGCGGATTGTTTTGAACATTATTATTTTGGATTCCTCCGAAATGTGGTCATTGCAAATTGGTTTTGATTTAATAAATAATAAAATGTATGATATTCGAAGGAAATCAAAACTTCACGCCGTTAATTCCACGAGGCCCTACTAAGTGAAAGTATGATTCGTCTATTATTTATTTATTTATTGGATTACTAACGCAAGAATCAGCAAATACAATCATAAAATACAGAACGTCATATAGACTAATTATATACTAACTGATCTCACAATTAAAAGTAATCACAACACCCACTACTAATTTGCCTATGCCTTAATTTATTACATTACAAAATTATACAAATTATACTATGTTTACTTTTACAACTTTAAAGTTTTTTAATTTTAACAGTGCTTACTAAGTTTAAATTTACTAACATTTTTATTTTTTACTATTTACTAACATTTTATTATTTACTAATTTTAACAGTGCTTACTAAATTTAAATTTATTAATGTTTTTATCATTTAACATTTTTATTATTTACTAACACTTTTATAATTTACTAACCTTTTTATTTTTTACTAACATTTTTGCTATTTACATATTAACATATTTACTAACATTTTTGTTATTTACTAACATTTTTATTATTTACTAACATTTTTACTATTTACTAACATTTTTATTATTTACTAACATTTTTATTAATTACTAACCTTTTTGTTATTTACTAATTTACATTATACTTAATATAGGTACGTCGATTTTTTTTATATTATTCATAAAAATGGACATATTATTGAAGTGGATGTCAATTTCAGGATTTCTTTTAACACATTCATTATATAAGCGGGAAGCGCGATCCATGGGTGAGAAACGACCCAATTTCGTTCTGGACAGACATGGCTCAAACAACCTGCACGGAGCTCTTGGTATTCTCGCGGGAACATTATAGTTCAGTCTGCTTAATAGTGATTCACAATCGATACATCCATGAATTAGCTTATGGAGAAATTTTAAATCTAGATAGGCTCGACGATCAGATAGTTTTAGAAGGTTGAAGTATTCGGTTCTATCTGCGTATGATTTAAGATTTTTTGGCGCATAATATCTATATGCCAGGCTACGAACAAAATGTTTTTGGATTAGTTCAATTCTATCGCTATGGACTTTATAGTTCGGACTCCAAACATTGCTGCAATATTCCAACTTACTCCTAACGTAAGTATTGTACAGATGAATTACCGAAGCTGGTTTTTTAAAGCCTCTTGTGCATCTAAGAATAAAGCCTAATGCTTTATTTGCATCCGTTACGATTTTATCTATGTGGTCATGGAAACTTAGCTTGCTGTCCATTAATACTCCCAGGTCTCGAATTGGACTAACAGGATTAAGTTGGTTACTGGCAATAGAATAATTCGTTTGCAATTTATGACGTTTTCTCGTAAATTGTATATACTGACATTTAGAAATATTTAGGTGCATTTTATTATTTTTGCACCACTTATAAATCGAGTCTATGTCATCTTGAAGGAGTTTTGCGTCATGTGTACTAATTATATGTTTAAATAATTTAAGATCATCCGCGAAGAGATATATTTTACTATGTTTTATAATATGCGTAATGTCATTAATGAACACATTAAAGAATAGAGGCCCGAGTGTAGAACCCTGGGGGATACCAGATGTTGCAGAAAAAGAATTCGAATGCTTGCCCAAAACTGCCACTCTTGACACGCGATTTCTAAGATAAGATGCACACCATTCTAGCATTTTATTGGATATTCCAAATGCGAGTAATTTGTTAATCAGGATACTATGGTTGACTTTGTCGAAGGCTTTAGAAAAGTCAGTATATATTACATCGACCTGAATATTATGATCAAGCGCTTCTCTTAAGTCAGATGAAAAAGCTACCAAGTTTGTATTCGTTGACCTTCTAGAAATGAAACGTTATTCTACGTGAACGTAACAACATGCCCGTAATCGTTACGGTATCCAGGACGTTTACGTCCCACCATGGAATAGCGGGTGAGATTATCGCCATACAGGCGATACTAACCCGGACTCTGACCTACTACTAGGAATTTCAAGTGACTTAAACCCAACAGTATTCGACCCAGGAAACGTATCCAGGACCTCGCGATTAGCACTCGCGCTTGCAACCACTCGACCGACGAGGTAATCAATTCTACATGATTAACTTGAAATATCTTGTGTTTATGTTACACTGAGAAAAACAAGAAATAGTCGGTCAGAAATCAAAGGAAATATATTACAGTTTCAGTAATGATTTAAAATTTTCTAACGCCTGAATCCCTTATAGGGTGGATGTGACATACCACGCTTCTCCTGCTTTTAAAAGAATCATTGATGACGTAGATTGTCAGTGAGAAAACTAGATCTTTATTACCGTTACATTCGTATTATGACGCTCCAAATAGACGCAGTTCCCAGCCATCATCGCCAGCTCGGTGACCGTGTCCGTGCGGCCTGTGTTTCAGATCAAGACGAGAGCCTGTCAGTCAAGCATGTCGCCTACGCACGATACCTTCGCAACCATCGCCTGATCAATGAAATATTCTCCGACACAGTCGTTCCCGACGTGCGCTCCGTGGTCACCACCGCCCGTATGCAGGTAACTGCCTTATGTATAGACACATTCTCATCATAATCAGTAATCCCTTTATCGTTCCATTGTTAGACTCAGGCGTTTTTTCTGGACTGGGTTTGAACTTTTTTTGTGGAATGAATTTCCCAGAGGGGCGATTTGGGAGCGCTTGTTTAAAAAAAAATATGAAGAGTTATCAACATGATGGAGCCAATATTTACTCAGAAAGTTTCCATTATTTGATTGCCTTTTATTTTTCCCTAGATCTTGAAGAAACAAGTGCAGTCACTGACAATGCACCAGAAGAAACTGGAAGATGAATTACAGCAGATTGAGGAGAAGTTCGAAGCGAAGAAGCGCAAGTTCATAGATAGCAGTGAAGCGTTCCAGGAGGAATTGAAAAAGGTTTGTATCCTATTAGATTATATTATTTTTGTAACAGTTTTTTTCTTTTTGATGATGAAAAAGTCTGACTACGTCTTTTTATCCTGATCCATAATAAAATCTCTAAATACATTATTTAAATTATGTATCATTTATATATTTTATCAAAATATATATTATTTAAATATGTTATTCAAAAATAATCATAAGTAAATATATTGCATATCAAAAATTCTTTGGTCAGAGTTTGATTGAATTAAATAAATATCAATGTTAATATTCTTGTGTTACGTTTTGAAAATTAAACACCCAAACATACATTTCAATACAACAATGGCATGTACTGCAATAAAAATAGTTGCAACTTTAATTAGGTTTCATACACACAAACAGAACTGGTGATGGTGTGCTTCCACAGCTCTAAACCCAATTCGACCACCCATGTGCTAAATGTGGTCTGAATTTGTGCTTTGAGCCTCTTTGAGCAAGGCCTGAAAATAATTGCTGTTCAAAACCAGTGACCCCTCTGGTATTGCACATGTCCATAAATGACAGTGATCACTTACCGTAGTGGCATATCTGCCTATCTGTGGGTTAAATGTATATAAAAAAACAATTAAACTGGAAGTAATTGTATATTTATATTTGCATTGTCTCTCAGCATTGCAAACCAGCCGTGGACGACGAGACGTTCTCGCGGATGGTGGACCGCGCGCTGGAGCAGATGCGGCGCGGGATCAACCCCGCGCACCCACTGGCGTCATTGCGCGAGAGGAAAGATGAGGTTGCCTGTCATGTTAGATTCAGCGGAGTCATAACACTTTTAGTGTCGACCGCTGACGGTCAGATTCCGCACAGTGTGTGCAGTTACTGTCGCAAACTAAGAAGGTTTAGATGGAATTGACAGCTGTAAAAGTGCAGTTCGAATTTGTTAATTTAACCCCGGAAGTGTTTTCAATTAATGACTGTTTAGCACATTCCACAAGGCTCAAAACTTAGCATTACTATGTATAGTTTTGAGGGATGATCAAGATACTTTAAATATGCAAAGTTTTATTAATAACGTACACAGTTGTAGCTGTTTAATGTACAGTGTTCACTTGATACTAAGGAGGTTGGTACTCAGATTCCATCGGAATTATGAAGTCGATTGTATTTTGGAGTTGCATGTCCCATAATGGGGACACTAGGTGTGTGACAATTACAAGTTATTTGTTAAGCAATATGAACATACCATCACACCTTTATTCCACAAAGGGTAAGCTGTTAAGTGCAGTACATTTCCACAATTCAGCAATTATGTTATATATTTCACCATAAAATAGGGGGTTGGCCTATTTTCATGGACTAGACAAAAATTAATATGTACCACTATTTTACAGCATTGTGAATAGTATTTTTTACTTTATTAATATTTTAGCCAATGGAACAAGACCAAAACCCAATCAAGACAGAGGCCAATGGGCCAAACCCTCCGACTCAAGTGGACAAAGTTTCCACCACAGACGTCAACAAGCCAGATGGCAATGTCACTACCGAGTTGAACAAACCTGAAGCTGACAACAAGGAATCGGTGACAGCTGAGAGTAATGGCAATGCAGCAGAGAATGAAGGTACACTTTTTTTCCACTACATGTTTATATGAGTGAAGTTGTAACCAATGTTCAAAAAGTGCATAATAAAACTGGCTAACAAACATTTGCAATTGTTTGCTGCCACCTTTTGTGTTGTTAATGTGACCGGTGTGGTAACTGCTGACCTGATATAGTGTGATTGTTTTTGTGTGTGTGTGACTTATCATGCCAGCTCACTAATGAACAATTCATCTGTGCCGTCTGCAAGTATAATTGATATTTCCGTTCAGCTTTTCTACACACTGGTACAAGTCTTGAAAGTAAATATCATGCACTATATGTCTTGAAAACAAATATCATTTACTATAGCAGTGAAGAAAATCTTTTTAAGCATACTTGCGCGCCTTAAGAGACCTCCGTATTGAAGGCCTGTGAATGTTGCCGACGAACACTCGACATGGTAGACTTAACTTGACCCTCATGCCACTAGTTGGGAAACATTTCGTGATGATCGTTCACATTACTCCCTTTATTATTTCATGTTTAAACACAAATCACGGCTATTACTACTGTTGATATTGATCAATTAATAAAATTTATAAACCATCCAAAAACTACATGTTTTAAAGTCTTATTTTTTGCCTTCCTACCATTTATCAACAATCAATTGTAGGTGAGCGTAAGGAAGACAAATTGACGGAGTCCAAGATAGAGCCAAAGGAAAACCCAGGCGCCCCACCCCCAATGCCCACACAACATATAACTTCACCGCCCCACCATGGTAAACACGAATTCATTAATTTTTTACACAACATAGAAACAATATAGTTACTGATGTTTAGTTTTGACCGGAAATGTAAAAAGGTTAAGGGTAATGGTGTGTCGTGTAAAGAACTGTTATTTTATTTGGTTTGTAATGGTTTGGTCATTATTGTGTCTGACTAACTTTAAATGCGTTCATAAGCTCAATGTAACCATTTTGTGTTAACTTCTAACAATTAGTGTTGCAACATTGTACTTTGAAAAACTCTTATACATAAAGATTATTCTTAATACTGCAATTATTCTAATATTTGCCTTTACTACAGACTAAAAGAAACGTTAGCGCACTTTTGGCAGTTTACTACACTCCTTTGCCTACCTCTTCTGGGATTATATCAGTGATGTTACACAGTTGTTAAGTAAGATTGAAATTTGTATAAGAACTCCAAGTTGAATGTTTATTTTTTTTGCAGCCATGATGATGCCACCCAACCCTAATGCACCATCACATCCCGGGCCACCCCCTCATGGAGGACCGCCTCCACCGCCAGGTGATAATGTTGTTTGGTTTTTATAGAATAAACAAATGTGCCATTTCTCCTGTCCATTAACGCCTGTATTCAATGTAACACTTATAGGACTAAATTGCAATCAGTCACAAATACTTAAGCATCTAGAATTTAAAGCGCTCAAAGGAGAGCTCTCCTCGCGCTTCTCTTCAAGAGCACCGTGACTCCTTCCCGTCAGGCGGGTACGGCGGAGCGTACGGCGGGCGCTACTACGGCGGCTACGCGGGCGGGTTCGCGGGCGGCTACGCGCACGGCTACTACCCGCCCGAGCACTACGCGCACCACGCGCCCGCCGCCGCGCCCGCGCACCACGCGCACCACGACGGCAAGCGTGAGTACAGCGCGGCCCGTCCGCCGATATATAGCCGTATCACGCTAAAAGCGATATAGACCGAGCGGTGTCTCCATAGGTCGAGTGGTCGGAAGCTCGACTGCTTATCGAAAGGTGGTGAGTTCGATCCACGGGTTGGCTACTGTTTGATTTTTAAACCTGAAATTCTTAATAGTAGCTCGGAGTCTGGATTTGTGGCCGCTATATGATAATAGGCTCACTCCCTATTTCATGGTAGAACGTAAATGTAGCTGGTGAAATGTGAGAGTGCACTACTCTCCTCTGCCTACCCCTTCGGGGAGATAACTTGATTTTGAAGAGTAGTCAATTAAATCCTCTTTTAATAAATGTAGCGTAAATAATAGTGTAGCGTGCTAAGATAGAGCATGGTGGTGTAAGCTCTAAACCCTACCTAATTTTGTTACGATAGCAAAGACATGTTATGTGTCCGTTATGTTTAATATATATAAATATTACTATAGTTCATTATAATGTCCACTGTCTTTCATTAACAGAGGAGGAGCCGCCGGCCAAGAAAGAGGCCGAATGATTGTCACCAAAGCGCGTCGTAAAACGGCGTCGCAAAGCTAAGGACACTCAGTAGGGCTGCACAAAGGACCTACGGATGCGTGTACCGTTCAAAATTGGACCAGAGAGTGCACGTACAATTGGACGATTGTTTAAAATCGCCACTGAGTGATGGAACC
>DWTQ01000045.1:0-11646 GCA_018244875.1 Ardaris sela periphema | reverse complement strand
TTCCAAGGGGGTCGGGAGGTGTATTCTTACTCCACCCCGAGACGGATATCGTCCCTGGTCCTGGTATCTATTAAAATATTTTCAAAAGAATAATTTCAGTCTTTTGATTTCGTCAGGTGGATCTGAGCCAGCAAGGGGAGTTACTTCTGCAGAGCTCGTTCCTGGTCGTGTCCGAAAACAAGCGGGACTTGAGGCTGCGGATCCGGCCGCGACGGCGGCACATCTTCCTCTACGAGAAGGCCATGCTCTTCTGCAAGTCCGCCTCCAAGAACAGCCACAACAAGGCCACGTACCACTTCAAGCACGACCTGCAGGTGGGTGCGCCGCGAGCCGCCGCGGCGCCGCGCGCCCGGCGGCGGCGCTAACGCGGCGGCCGGCAGATGTCGCAGGTGGGGCTGACGGAGTCGGTGAAGGGCGACGCGCGCAAGTTCGAGGTGTGGCGCCAGGGCCGCGCCGAGGTGCACACCATCACGGCGCCGTCGGTCGACGTCAAGCGCGCCTGGGTGGAGCGCATCAAGCGCGTGCTGCTGGACCAGCTCAAGGAGCTCAAGGGCGAGCGCGTGCGCCAGTACGCCGCGCACCAGCACAGGTACGCGGAGGCCCGCGACGCCGGAGCCGGCTCGTTTCAAACTTTACGTTCGCTCATGTTTTCCACCGCCGCCTGCGTCGTACGAGCGATCGCAGGCGCGACTGCCGATCGAGTCGTCCGGGGTTCGATCCTCGGTTCGAGGTATTTAGTTTTACGACCGTGAAATTGCCAGTAGCAGCACGGAGTTGGGATTCGGGCCCGATGCGTGCCAACAAGCCGATCTCCTATTTCATTGTTACATATAACATAAATGATGAATCGCGAGAGTGACCCATCCTCCTCCGCCGGCCCGCTCGCGGCTGTCCAGGGGAAATATTATTTTTACGTTCACATGACCTACGACATCGTATCGAACGGACCGTTTAACACGAGTTCGAAGTCGGCTCGCGATCGGTGTTCGTGAGCGATGCGAGCCGAAGGCCGCAGTGACTCGGAACATTAGCCGAAGTGCCCGCTCGCGGCGCCAGGTCGGCGGCGCCGGGCGGCGCGTGGGAGGCGGGCGGCGCGGCGCGCGGCGCGGCGCGCGGCGCGGCCGACGGCGCGGCGGACGGCGCCGACGAGCCGTGCTGGTCCACCGACCCCTCGGAGGACGAGGAGGACGAGCCCGAGCACGCGCCGGTACGTGGCGACGGTGTTATTGCTCCGGGGTTATTAGCGTATGGTTTTGTTTGAAAATGTTCATAACGTTGTCCGGATAGATGTAATTGTGAGTCGAGACGTCGTATTTGGCGTTTCATATGTCTATTTCGCCATTCGCTCCGTTGTGGTTATTTGTACAATTTTTTTATGGAATATTTCCCAACGTAGACGTAGTTTTTTAGATTCTCGATTCAATAACAAATTTTTCGTTTACAAATATTGTACAGTAACGCATTGATATTCACTTCCGAATAGATTTATTTAACGCCAAGAGGAGGGGCGGCTTCTTAAAGTTTAAAAGTTAAAATGTGTATACTTATTGAAATATTCAAATTCGTCCGGATCCCTTTCATTTTAATGTCGGTGTTTGTTTTTATATATCTATTATAATGTGGTGGTTATAAAAATAAATCCTAAGGCTAATTATTAATCTATTAAAACGTGATCAACGCCGTGTACTAACAACGAGTCCATGCAGTAGCTTCCTGAAGGAGCAGCTTCACTAAATGTGGCTCTCTCAAATTAATAACGACTAATTTTGGGTTTGCAGTGTTGAGTGACGTGGTAGCCACTCGCCATGTAAGTGTAAAGTGTATTTTATAGGAATGCGGGTTCGATAGTGACCGGGTAGCGCATGACCGGAGCGAGCCGCCCGAGCGCACATAACGCTTACGAACAGTAACACGCCACAATGTGGAAACAATAAGGATGTTTGTGCCTAATTGGTGATCATAAACATTACATACGTCATAGAGCAAAGAATTCGTAGTACGATTTAAAATTAGCAATAGATTATAGTGTTTGGATACTACGACTTCTATTGTTATGTATCTGTCAAAATTGAAAATTTTCTGTACGACGTCCTGCCGCAGTCCGATAGATCACGCCGTCACTGCATATTTAATTTAGCCACCACCCATCATCGCTTATAGTTCCTTTTCAATAACAAAAAATGATATTGCAAGATGGCACCCGTCGCAGCGACGATATTTGCACTTTCACGTTATAAGTCCTTACATTCCTTGGAAATCTAATAAAAAAATGTACATTGTAAAATACTAGGTGAGTCGAGTTAAAACGGCTGCCCGGTAGTGCCTCCATCTTGCCGAGCGCCGCGTTGTCAAGATGGCCGCCATGCTGTATGTTGTGTTGTTCAACAGGTGACGGAGGCCGTCGGTCTCAACGGTACCATCCACAGAATGGTACAGTTCTTTTCAGTATCGGGCTCCGCACAAGCCACGTCCACGTTTTACGTGTCACAGTACTGATAGAACACCTTTGTCGTCTAAATGTGTGAAGGCTTTGTACATACTATGAAAAGAGACTGACTATAATATCCAAAGTTTATCGTAACCAAAGAGCGACGTAGCGTGGATATTTCCGTTGTATTCGCTGAACGTTCACTATCGTGTAAGTCATGTTTTGTTTGTTATGTCACTCATTGTTCGTGTGCTTTACCGATTTATTTTATTTATGCGCTTCGCTTCGATTTCATGTTATATGTACGTATATTGTCCGTGGAATCCTAAATATTTCCCTTTTCAAATTTAGAATGTTAGATTTGGTGTTGCATCCTTCATTCTTCACTATGCTCGATACTGAACTTGTACCTACTCGTATTTATTATCCACATACATACACACGGACACCTCCCGCTCCGCGCGCCGGCGCCGCGCGCTCGTACTCCGCTGTCGACCACTGTTGGACATTTCCAGCCACAACTCTTAACTTGTTCGATGGCCGTATAATACAACTTTTAATCGTTTTCTTTATTTCCTATATAACGAACGTACCAAAAAATATGTTCGTACACTCGCACTGGGCATTTACCGGACTCGAGAACCGAGAGATCGTCGCGCGCGCCTCTCCCCACCCGTAGTTATTGAGTATACAACAGTAGGGACGCGTTACTCGTTCATTAATACTCATACATATACATACCATACCGCAATTTTACTCTTTCTGATACACACTGACTACAGTAATATGAATACAAGCCTTCCCAACTTATTACCTTATATCTAGCATATTCTTTATAGAGTCACACTAGTGGACTTCAATGGATCCACGCATGTCTCTATTACTACACATATACATATGTATACGTGCACATAAATATCG
The DNA here is from genome assembly GCA_018244875.1 of Ardaris sela periphema. NCBI lineage: Eukaryota > Metazoa > Arthropoda > Insecta > Lepidoptera > Hesperiidae > Ardaris > Ardaris sela. The sequence goes on along the minus strand of DWTQ01000045.1, from coordinate 8,297 downwards.
GACTGTACTACTCTATGTATCTAACAGCACTCCGCCATGTCTACATGCATGGCTTGCCTACTAACTGAGTATCGCGACCGGGGCAGCGAGCAGCTAGCTGTCCGTCTCGTGCTCGGCACGGATGCGGTGCGAGTCGTTTTGCGTTGTGGTATCTTATATATCCACGAGGGTAGAACGATCGGCTTGAGGGTCAGCTGTCACACGAGAACATGAGAAAATTATTTTACTGCAATATGTGTACCTATAAGGAGGTTCGGATATTCGACATCGTTTCTCCTTCTTACAATTGAAGAAAAATGTGGATTCAGTCCCTTCGCCAGTTGACATTAAATGAGCTGGTTTAATTGTTTAACAAACTTTGTTCTCGGCAATATAATTATAAAAAGTCACATGGCAACTGACGTGCTAAATACTTTAAACTGAAATGTAGGTACAGTGTAGCGTGTTCATATCACATCACGCGCTATGCGGGCGAAGCGCGCGGCCGCACCGCACGTCCTCGCCTCGAGCCCCTCGTAGCTGCGAGGGAGCCTCACGCACTACGATTTTGCGTGGAAAGAGCCGCAGTCGATTGAATATAGAATATATTTTATTAAAACTCCTGTTTTGTACTGTGTTCTCGCGGCCCACTATCTGTATCACGTGGGCCGTCGCGAGACCGATCGGGCGCGAATATAATGTATTTCCCTTTGTTTTGTTTGTTCTACCTTCGTTTTACCAGTGGTTATCACAATCCAATACGACTTATCCAACCAAAGAGTGTATAGAGTTTACATTTTGTTTTTTATAAATACAACCTCACCACGAAATTGCATGCCGGCGAAACGTAAAACGTTATTTTACGTGTCCCCAGTTCGTGGTGAGGTCGTAGTGCGCGAGCGGCTGTTGGCGCGCTGTACAGGTGTGTGCATGTTCAATCGGTGTGGGCTGCCGGGTGAATGCGTTCTGTATAAATATGTGTGTGTACTAAAACTGTTCTTATTATTATACATTCTTACTGGAAACTATGATCGAGCACAGGTCGTGGGTGGCCGCAATAAAAGTTTAGGAATTATTTATTATTGTAACATGCTGAAAATACTAATCCTGAACGCTGATGTATGCCGCGCCACGACCTCTGCATCACTCTCACTTCACCGTTACACGGAACGTCATACGACGATAGCAATCGAAACGAAATGAGATTCACCAACCGTTGATCAACGCGAACGTTAACTAAATTATTAAACTTGTGCATATCTAGAGCTGTGAGATCGAGCCAAAAGGCTTTGTGCTTTTCCAGGAAATACTTAGTTCGGCTAACGCGATATCGGAACTATTGGTTAATTTTAGCGATTATCAGCGGTTAACAATTGTTCGACAAATCATTTCAAATTATTCCCAAAAGAGCTTGATATGCTTCTCCATCAATCGAATTCACTGAATATGAACGAAGTTTGAACCGGCAAGCCGGAATGTCTCTCTGCATACAGAATTCAACAAATATTATAACATATATTACCTGTTGTAACGATTACTCGGCTTAAATATTCTAATTTTACCTGCCGGGAAACTCAGTTAAGCTTGAACTACAGCGACAGGGTTTAACTTAGCCGTTTGTCCTTCAACAAGCTATTACAAATTTAGCTTCTTATAAAGCTCAAATGTTTCTCGCATTAAAGTCGAAGTGCCGCAACGTAAGGCGTGTCTTGAATACGTCAGATATTTCGCGGCCGAGCATTCCGGCGAACACTGTGTAGGAAATGGTAGTAACCAATTTTCCTCGTATTAAAGATTTTTGTAGACGAAAGTAAAATATTCAATTTATTACAAAATAACGTCATAAAAATTGGGTAGTTTTCTGAACCGAGCGAGACATTCCGGTCGCGCGGCGGCGCGAGGCGCGACAGCAGGCGCCGTAGTGAGTGCGTGTGCGCAGGCGGTGGGGTGCGCGCTGGTGGCGCTGTCCGAGTACACGGCGGTGGGCGGCTCCGAGCTGTCGCTGCGCGAGGGGCAGCACGCCGAGCTGCTCAAGGTGGGCTGCGCGGGCTGGTGGTACGTGCGCCTCGCAGGTGCGTCCTACTGCCGCCCCACTGCATGTCTAGCTCGATGGATGTTCTCGTTCGTCGGCGTACTGGATTTCGACCGACACAGGGACCCTGTTACCGCACGTTGCAGGTTGTTTTTGATTTTTGTACTTTCGACTTTGAATGTGTTCAATCTTTATTACTGACGTCGGCAGGAGGCAGCGGCGAGGGCTGGGCGCCCGCCGCCTACCTCGAGCAGCGCAAGACGTCGCGCTCCTCCAGCCGCTCGCACGACCGCCCGCTCGACCGCCCGCTTGAGCGACCGCTCGATCGACCGCTCGACCGACCTCTCGACCGACCGCTCGAACACTGAGCCCACGCGGGTCCTTCCTCCACCTTCCACATACTGCACACAACAATGGTCAGGATTTCCTTATAATTCCTGTCTTGTTGTGTCAAATCTGACGTAAACATTACGACGAGGGGATATGGGTTCGCGAAGGCACCCCTCTGTGAAGTACTACGGCAGCGAGGCCGCGCCGCGGCGCCAGCCCTCGCGAAGCCAGTTTTACACAGTCGCACGCATATAAGTGAGTATAACATATGTATAGGTATACCTTGTATGTGAACTTACTTGTTAGTTAGGATGTTCTTATGAGGCCGGTCACTCGACGTCACCGTTGCGTTCGTCAGCAACAGAAGACAGAAGGGATTCAGTAACTTCCGACTAGCTCGGTCCCAACCTCTCCCCATGTTCTTGACCAAGTACAGAAAGTTTAACTGCTGACAACATAAATAGTTCGATTCTGTGCGATTTTTCAAATTTATGTCCATGGCACGGCCCTTGTGAATAGATCTCAAAACAAATAAATTAATTCGTTCATAATTCATTGTTAAACATCCACGGAGTGCAGTGCCTCGTGTACACCGCGTAAAAGTTTTATCGTGCCCTATACGGTATATCAAAAACAAGCAAATAGATAGTTGTATTATAAAAAAAGACAAACGAAATATTATTTTTGTCACCTCTCTCCCTATGCATATAATGCATGATCTTATTTCGCGAATCGAACCATTTAGCGGTTTTGTAGATATTCCGAACTTATCTAGAAAAAATAATGAATTTTTTGATAAGATTGTTACGGAGGACCGATTGGTATTTTTAAAATTTCATCAGTAAAAGTGTGAAACCTGTAAACTGTCATTACACGTCTAGTTGTTTTATTTAATAACATTGCTCTCAAGGCTTACTGATCCTAACATTACCAACTCATATTTAAACTGAGTATCAAATGAAGCCGCGAAGGCCTGGCCATGTTCCCCGCCGCCCGCTCGTCGATGTTCTCGAACAATACTACCGTTAATGTATGTAAATGTTGTTCTAAAAGCTTTATTGTAAATTAGTCTTAGATGTAGAACGTTATCGTTACGATTATCCAAAGCTATGTATAGCGTAGTCGGTTGTTGAGCGGCCGCCGATCGGTTCGCGTTTTCTCTGTAAATATCGGCGTTATTATTTAGTTGTAGTTATTTATTTGGACGCTAGATGTCATTCGGTGGTTTCGTTCCGATACGCCTCAATCTTCCATGACATGTACTATGAATAGTGTTGCCAGTGTAATGTTTTTGGTAGTGTCCGTGCGTTCAGTCCGTATTTTTCAATGTGGCTAGCCACGCGTAGCTAGCTTAATCTGTGTGCATTCATGTCATATCGATAATTGTTAATTGTCATATCGCTATTTGTCGAGCTTTATCACTGTATGCAAAAAGAGTTATAATCGAGAGTTAACATTATGATTACAAATTATATAATACGGCACGTGGCCGCGCCGGCTGCAGCCGCCGCACTCGAACGCGGTGCTACTGGTTAAAAAAAGATTAATCAGTTGTAAAACATTTGTGTAAATTATGAATGTGTATGTGTATATGTAACTACTATTTTATACTCGTGAAATAACATTCTACCGCGTTCAAAGTTCCACGTAGACGTGGTGTAGTTGTTATAGGCGATTAAAATTTGTAATAAATAGAAATTTTTAATAAAAGAATGAAATACAGGTGACTCCGTATGCTCACTGACTGTCTTAGGTATTAATTAAATACTAGTCGGTGTGATTATTTTATATTATACCCAAATGTACATTGATTATGATAATTTATAGAATCGTGTAATGTAACAATCATATCACTGTCATCCTGTAATTATCATTTCATACTTTTATATATACAATAATAAGAACGTACTTCGCATTCACTGTACCTGTTTCTCGCCTTTCATTCAAATATAAGTGTGTTTTATTTTCATACATTAAGATACCTTGTGTACCTCCGGGGGCCACCACCGAGCTGGCCACAATTACACATTTTGTCCATACTTTTGTGTTTCATTTTTTCCTGCTTATTAAAATCCATTACATGCGCAACGTTTTAATTTTGTTCACCATATGTAACATGATTTATTAATAACATAGAATCACAGGATCCATTTGAAGTTATGAAATGTTGTAAAATCATTGTAGAGCAAATATTCGAACAGTACTCGCATTGACAAAAATAACATGAACGTCATATATCTATATATATAATACATATTAAAGTTACTTAATGCTGATCATTTAAATGAATATCTTTTTTTTGTATTACATTACAATAAGTGACCATTGACACACGGGGCCGCCGCCGCCGCAGTTACAAAGTGCGCGTGATGTTTTAATATGACGGCTGTGAAATCCGTAGCGATCTTTTTATAGGCGCTATTAAAACAATTTGTAGTGAGTTTTACCGTTGTACCTACCCTATAATCTGTATAATGTAGGAACTTTGAAAACCTTCCCTAGTTTGACGTTGTATGTAAGTAATATAAGCTGAATAATGATATAGAATAGAACAACTTGAAGTAGAACATTTAACTTGGATTTAATGACTGACCACTTTTATAATTTGGAAGAAAGCTACCGAAGCTACCGATAAGCGTTGAGGCCGAGTAAGAATACACTCCGCGGTCTTGCGTTGGGAGTATCGCGAGACGCGGCGCCGGCCGCTCGCGCGCGGCGGCGTAGGCGCTGCGACGCCCGCCCCGCGTGCCCAGCGTGGGGATTATGGGCATAACACCTCAGGGGATGGCCTATGTCCAGCAGTGGAATGCAATAAGCCAAAGTCAAAATCATTTATTTATATAGGATTTACAATCACTTATAAATGTCATTATATTTAAGTTTACGTTAGTTCGTACCGCGCTCACAACTGAGAATAACTAACAAGAAACTCAGCGGGATCGACATTCATTTAGTGATTGCTTAACAATTATAATTTTAAGCCTTAGAAGTATAGCAACTCATTTCCAAACGTCTATGTCTTGCATGTACCTAATCTGCAACCGAGTAATAGGCTTTTTGACATAATCGAGGCTTAACGAATTTCTCGAATTTACACACTGACAGATTTACCGCGTCGTTTGGCAGTTTGTAATTGATGATGAATAAGTTGATGAAGATGACAGATAAGGAGCGCTCTATTAAATGCACATGTTGTCGTTTCACAAGTGTCGACTGTTCTAGTATTCTACATAAGATAAATAGCAGGAGGGTAAGAGAATTTACAGTTATATAATGACTTACCAATATAGGTACTAAACTCTTTGCTTTAATGTTGTTTAAATGATTAAAGGGAATGGTATTGTTATAAAACTAAGCAGATGTGAAGATGGGATAAGTTGTAAGTGACTCATGCCTTATTCGAGCTTACACACTCCTCCCTTCCGCAGCGACTCGCCGCGGCTATTAGATATAAAGATGAATAAAAACGTTTTAATTTGTATGCAGTGTTTTTTATTAAATACCGCGCACGTACCTCGTTCTACATCATCATCAATGAAATATTTAAAAAGCTAAATTAGTATTAACGTAACATCACGCCTATAATCACTAAAGAGGCAGGCAGAGTGTCGTACACTCCCACGTTACGTTTACATCCCATCATGGCATAAGTGGTAAGCCTATAGCCATACACCGGGCTCATTTCCAGGCTCTGAGCCACTATAAAAAAATCTAAATCAGAAAAATCCAGTAGTGCCCGACCCGGGATTTCAACCCAGGACCTCCCGATCGAGTCGCGCTTGCAACCAACACGACCGACGATCAAAAGTGAATGTGTAAATAGCAGGAATATATTCATGGTCGAATCCTAGTCGGACTTTAGTTTGAATGCTTCCAAGGATTTGCTTGCGTTTTGAGAGTAACTCATTCTAAATACATGTAGCGTGATTTGCCTCTATTTCTACTGTTTAGTAAAATGAGTAGAGATCCGCATCGCTTTAATTTTTAGACAAAACTTTCCTTAAAATTAATATTTAAGATCACGAACATTCTTCGATGGGCGACGTCAATGGTGGCAATCGACATTTGCCGTAAAGTTATTCATATTCGACACATCATTATGTTTGAATAAGGTTGGACATATTTTAAATACCTGTGCAATTTGGTATATACTAAAAAACAACCCATTCGAATAAGTCTAATTTAGCAATACTTCGTTTAGAAATAGTCTCGTCAATGGTCTCATAAGCGAAAATGAAAATTTTCATGTTATTCCTTTTTCGAATTTATACCAAAAGTGAGATATAACAAGTGGAGTACGCGAGTGCTGGCGAGGAGCCCGCGGCTCGGCTGACGCAGTGCAGGACGCGCGCCGGCCGGTGGCGCGTCGAGCCGCGACTCAGTGGACTGAGATCGGATGACGATAATACCATCCAACAACCGAATATTTAATAGTTGCTTGGCTGTATTCGCATGACCAGATATAGGCAGTACATGACAAATAATACACATTGAATTAGGAGTTACACTACAGTGCAATTTAGTTTCACTAATACTTAAAGAAATAGACACAATAGAAAAAATAGGTAAGAGGTAAAATAAAACAAAATTTCACCATGGCACCATTGCACTGTAATTATAGAAGAAAAAATTGTCTCTAAAATAGATTTCAGTATAACAAGCAAGACATATTCCAAAATACTATTAAACATACAACAGCCATTGGTGCAATCATATTTGTAAAAAACTTGATTTGTACAAAATATTTTCACTTATTTCAAAATCTAATATGACATTTTTTCTCTATTAAAAATGCGGGATTTAAAAATATTGTCAATTCTACTGAAAACATCTTCGGCAGATCGTGAAGCATCTACTCTGTAATGAAGACCCTTCCTCATGTAGTAGTCTACGAGTGGAACTGTCTGTGTGTGATATGTAGCCAAACGTTTTTTTAAAGCTTCAATATTATCATCAGATCTTCTGATTAATGGTTCCCCAGTTATGTCATCAGTCATAGATTTGATTGGTGGATGAAACTCTTCATGGTAGCTTCTCCCACTTGGTGGATGGATCAGTCTTCCAGTAATTCTGCGAACTAGCAAGCTATCTTGAATCCCAAATTCAATAACTGCATCCAGTGCCTGCTTCCTCTTGCCCAACAAGTCATCCAACTAAGAATTGAAAACGAGAAAGAAGTTAATTATATATAAAATATTGCCAGGATCAAACCTCTTGAAAATTTATCTGATAAATAATCTGCAGCCCTGTATCCCCGGCAGCTCGCGGTATGGAGCGGTTTGTCTAGGCACAGCTAAGTATCCTCGCCGCTGATGGGCAGCAGCATAGCTGATGTGATAAGCTGTGATCTGCTATCTCCAACCCGCATAGGGGAGTCCAGCAGTGGATTGCAATAGGCTGATGGTGATGAATCTGAAGGAGCAGTACAGGCCACATTTATTGTTATTAATACAAAGTATGAAGTATTTATGGAACTTGTCCATACTGCAGTAACCATGACTTCACATGTTTAGTTTGTTTCTCAAATTCCACAAGTGCAACAACTAACTTGTGTGCTTTAATTATGTTCTTGCTTTAGTTCCATCTTGAGGCAAATTGGGGCCCCTAGGCACACAAATTTTAGGCCCTGTTGGAAAGTAATAAGTGGCTAATTATGAACAAAAAAAAATACGAGTAGAAAAGGCTGTTGGCAACATTAGAATTGTACTTTAAATTAACTGACATGAAAACATTTACATTTTTTAAAAAAAGATATTTGAGCCTACAGATCTGAATAATATCCAGATCATCCAGTAAATAACAAATGCAATATTAATTTATACTATTTCTACTTTCTGAAAAACTCCCATATTGTAAGGTAAAATTTTTACTTCAGCAGTAAATATCATCAGTCATTGGGGGGCACTAAAGTTTAGGGACCCTAGGCACAGGCCCCATGTGCCCTTATGGAAAACAT
>DWTQ01000044.1:0-11653 GCA_018244875.1 Ardaris sela periphema | reverse complement strand
TCGATGTTAATAAGAAACGAATTTGAATGAATCGCATTTTCTGAAGATCGAGCCAATTACAAACTCGTTTTCACACTTCACAGTACATTTTATATATTGATTTATGCAAATCGAAGGATTTTAAATTTCATATTGATTAGCAACGAACAATGAACTGCCATATTTATTAAATTCAATACCTTAGATGCTATTTCAGTTCACTATTTGGTCACTATCAAAGAATTTATGCCAATTGGTGTGAACTTAGTAATCTTAAGGAACTTCGACGCATACGTTGCGTTACGGTGCGCCCGCAGTTGAAAGTACAAAATTCTCCTGTGCAGTACATATATAAAATTGGCTCAATAGGTCTATCTTCAAAAACGCAAATAAGAATGTCTAATATAATTAGATCTACAATGGTATGTATTCTCGAATTTGCTTCAGGGTTTCCTCGTCAGTAGATTGCACGAGTCGATCGAACGTCTCCGCGCCCACCTGGTTCTTTAGCGTTTCCAGCTGTAAAGAGGTATAACAAGGCGTGATCTTAATTTTTAGTAATGATTAGTTTAAATTGAACAAAATCGATTTTGAACAAGATTATACTGATAAACAAAACATTTAAATGTAAAACTATTGCCTCATTGGAGGATTGGACTGCCGAATGGAAGGTCTAGGTTCGAATTCCGGATTGGAAGCTAATTGGATATTTCTAAGTTGAAATTTCTAATAGTAACTCGGAGTCTCGATATGTGCCCGGTGTATGGCAATAGGCTCACCGCCTATTCCACGGTGGGATATAAACTTAACTGGTGAAATGTTAATGTACTACACTTCTCTGCTTATCACTTCGGGGAAAACAGGCGCGATGTTACGTATTAAAATGTAATACTGAAATTTTTACATCGACTTGTCGACAAACAATTCGAGAGTAGGAACAGCAACTCGCCATCATTTTACAATCGAATTTCTTTACGTTAAAGCCATAGAGAACGGGTAGAAAACCGTTCGTGCGGCGACGCGAGCAGCGCACCTGGTGGTGCGTGACGGCGCGCAGGTCCAGCGCGTGCGCGGGGTGCGCGGCCGCCAGGCGCTCGCGCCGCGCCGCGTGCGGCGTGCGCGCGCCGGCCGCGCCGCCCCAGCGCGTGGCGCCGCCGCAGCCCTCCAGCGGCGACGCGGCGCGCGAGCCGGGCGGCGCCAGCAGCCCGCTGAAGCGCCGTCCACACGATAATGACTTATACTGTTCTTTTATTCGAAGGGTGGTTAAAATTCAAAACAAGAATCAAAACACAATATTTCTTTGTAACATAAGCAATACGTCTGCACAGGAATCTCGAGAGAGGGGATTTAAACCCTGTATTTCCCTTACAAGCTGTAACATCCCATACAATTTTTATACACAGATTTAATCTTGAAAGTTTGATCTCATGACACCAGAATTAAAACATGGTACAGGCGACGGCCAGCATTTTCACCCATGTAAAATTATATTACCCAGTCTCTTATATTAACCAGAGCTATTTACAAGAATAGTAGTTCACAAAAATTTTACATTCAAGCTACACCCAGACTGCTTCAAAAATTATGTCGTGTCTTTCTAAATGCAGCGTATTTTTGTAGTATTGATACAGTAAATTTTAATTTATAGGTAGAGAATCAATTTGCAAAAATTGGTAACATAGTCAATCACTGTTTTTAAATATTTACCAGTAAGGAAGTTTAACATTTCAAATTTGAAAAATAACTTATAAACAAAATATGAAGAGGTCCTGTATATAATTTAATACTCCTAGACAATGTGTTTTACAATGTTATAAAGAACAAAGCACACGAATACTCACTCGACATAAGTGTCCTTGTATTCGATATTCCTAACATCGTTGAGGACTTCAGTCAAGTTCAGAAGAATGGCGGAGAACCGCTGGAGCACCGTCGCATTCTTAGTCGTTAGCAGCGCTGCTAAGCCTAGACCTAACGAGATAAAGAATTAACATTATTTTTGTTTTAGCTATGAATTGCTCAATATCATGACAAGCATATCTGATTAAGGACAATAAAGATGGGGTCATGATAAATATTGACCGTTTGAAAAAAGGTTTAAAACAAATTGTCCTGAACTTGAAAATATCCATAGACAATAGTAATCCTCACCATAAGGTGACTAGTGCAAATGTGAAACTACATTCATTAACAAAACTATATTTTGAAATATATAAACATGAATAATCTCAACATTGAATGAAAATCTGTTGGTTATTTTAAGAGTTAAATGGGATGTTAGACATAAGAGCAAACCACATTTTCTATCACGAGTATAATTCTAAGATGCGTTAACTCAGATGAGTATAAAGACTTACTAAACAAAGTGTAATCAGATATAATACATTTCAATTAAAACTTTCAACTGATCATTTGACATGTCCAATGTTGAATATTTAAAACAATATCTAGGGATGTCTCCACACATGGCCATCTGATCCTAAACCAAGCATCAAGAGAGCTTGTTAATGTAGCCAGACAGCTGATAAACTACATATATACGTAGAGATATATACTTACGTAGATATTTCTTTACACCCAGACACAGAAATATTTATTCTGGATGGGAATCGAACCCAAGACCGACGGCGTCAGTCACGTCCATTAACCACTGCACCAACGGGCCAGTCAATAAAAATAAGGATTTCAGAATTTTAAAATCCTGTGGAATCCACAGATACGACAATGAAAACCAATATGTAGAATAAAATGAATGATCTAACCAATATTTTTTTTGGTTATGAAAATAAAACATACCAATAAGTTTCCACCTCGTGACCCTCGTAGCCAAGTTCATTTTCTCAGTCCAAACATGCAGCAGTCTATCGAGGACTTTAACTGGGTCGGATTCATATTTCAGTAGTCCATTAGACGCTTCCTCTACAGCCTTGTAGAAGAGGTCTGTGGATAGGAGAATGACTCGGGAGAGTAGGCACAGCTGTACAGAGAGGACTGCCGGCAAGTCATTACCTTCTAGAAGACAGCTGGGAATTGAGAAGGAAATTTGTATCAGTGTACATTTTACTTACCACTTTTTGTATAATTGTTGGTATGGAGAAGATGGTACAAAATGATCTTAAAATTAAGCAACATCATGTGATGAACTATGCAGCCTCTCACTCCACGATCCTAAGTGTAAATCCTGGCGCGCAACTCTTTACAAAAATGTCGGTTTTAACATTAAATATCACTTGCTGACAATAAAGTGAACATTGTGAGGAAACCTGCACACCTTAGATTTCACAAAAAATACATTCAGCAGTGGAATAAAACAAATGGAAGTGGAACGAAAGAAAAAAGTTATGAGCTACCCTTAGATGTATGATAGCAGGTAGAATTTATCAGTAGTATCATGTGTGTTTGTTTAATAAACTAAACCTTTATTACCTTATTTCCGAGAAACACTTATCTTAGTACTAGTACATTTGAATATGTCTGCCTGTTATCTTAGCTCAGTTCAGTTCATAACTTGCACGTATGAATATGTTATGTTATGTAAACACATGGTTTTGTCTTGTAAAATAACTTTTAAAAGATACTCATATACTAATGCTATTTACAGTCATATTTAGTGTTTACTGTGTGTATTTCCAATGCTATTTTTAATTATTTACTACCTCGTTGATCCAGTGGTTGCAAGAGCTACTGGTGAAAGGGTGGCTCAAATCCCGGGTACCCATCTGGATTTTTATCTTAGATCTTTGCCTCATGCATGGCTATGAGCTAACCTTCTATTTCATAGTGGGATGTAAACGTAACTGATAAAATGTGGGAGTATACTACATTCCTCTGCCTACCGTTTCGGTGAAAACAGGTGTGATGCTGTATTACATTCATTTGTACTTATTTCTTATGTTTAACATGAATAATACTTACTGTATAACCCTTATCAACATTGGCCATATAACTTTAGCACCTAGGTAAGCATTTCTCTCTGGAAACGTGACGGATATACAAATCTCCGCCATTTTCAGTACTATGATCACTCCCTCAGTCCTCATGTCCGCCAGCATGTCCTCTAGAAGTACCATGCACTTTCCACCGGCGCCCAGAAAGAACTCCTCGGGACATAGGAGTGCATACGCTTGCATTATGTACACGGCTATCCTTAGATGCTCGGTGGATTTTTCTGTAATTTAAGGGTTGACGTTTATTACATTTTCATATTATTTTCCAAAAAATATTCAAACTTACAAATAACAATCTATGATATGATAAACAATTAGTAAAATCAATGTTCCAATATTTTATTGACAGATACTACAAAGCAAATAATTAAGATTTTTACAAGTCCAACGGACTCCTTAAATAAATATACGCCCGTTAAGCATCTATCACACGTGCCAAGATAATTAAAGTCTGCGTATCAAAAACCTCACCCAAGATCGGATACAAGTTGTCCGCCAGCTGCAACATGGGCGGGTCGGCGCTGAGCGACGTCTCCAGGGCGGCCAGCCACAGCTCCAGCGCGTCCTCCAGCAGGTACACGTGCGCCGGCTCCGACAGTTTCGTGGACTCGTTCACCACGCTCAAGATGAACGGACGCACGTTGGGCGTGCACTCGCCGAGGGCCTGGAAAAATATGTCAATTCCTGGATTATCAAACAGGTCAATCTAAATACGCAGGGGCGGGGGTTCCCAGCACCACTGTCTAGAAAAATCGTAGAAATCGTGAGTTCTTCAAGTTTGCACAAAGTAAAGTTCAACCATCTTCACATTGACTACGGTCATAACAGAGTTGATGTCTGCTCATGCAAAATTGGGTAAATAGTACGATAAATAAGTAATCTCGTTCGACCTATTTCCATTTCACGATTGTATATGGCTATCCTTGGGACATGAGGGGTTAAACTATAATCTAATACGAAAAATATGGTGGTCTAGTAGTCAGTGATACTGACTGCAGAATCGATCGATGTGGGATTCATTGTACATATAAATGTCAACACGCAGAAATAGACCGCGTTTTATCTTCAACAAATAACTCACATAAACAGATTTACATGTAATTGTAGCGACATCTGTTAAACATAACCATACCGTCATATATAAGCACATGATACGTTTTGGGATGGGATCCGGTGCCGTGAGGGCATAACTCCACAAGTATAAAATGGCGCGAAGCGTAAATGTCGGTGGAACGCGGTGGGTCACCTTGACGAGGTGCACGAGCGCGGCGAGCGCGGCGGCGCGCAGCATGTGGTGGTGGTGCGCGCGCGCCCACAGCGCCGGCAGCTGCGCGCACAGCGCCGCCGCGCCGCCGCGCGCCGCCGCGCCGCGCACGCGCTCCAGCACCGACGACACCACGTGCAGCACGTGGATCTTCGTGTCGCACTCCGACGACTCCACCTGCCACACCAGTCACCTTTCGCATTACATGTTACGACACGACCTCCCCTCGCTTCCTTGTAAGCGAGCGACAATCGACTATATTCTCATTATCATGTTTTTTCAAATAAATTCTTCACATTTGTTGAATATATTCTACAAACAGTTTCGCAGAAGGTATCCCAACATGAACATGTATTTCCCAATAAAATATGTAATCGGCGACAGAAACGAATTCAATCCGAATATAAAATTGGTAAACGTACCAAAAGCTCACAAAGTGCGGCCAGCACGTGCGGCACGTAGGGAGCGAACTGTTCCACATCGAACTCGAAATCGTCGATCGTGCTCCTCAGCGCTTCGGCCGCGGCGAGCTTGACGGCGGCGTCCTCGTCGGCGCTAGCGAGCGGCTCCAGCAGTGCCTCGTACATCGCCGGCCGCAGCGACTGCGATGCTCGGACACCGCTCCATTGCCCTGCAATGTATAATTCATTAACCTCTAGACACGAATCTCGGCTATCTAAAAATAGACAACTGAAGGAAACCTAAAGCATCATAAGGAAACCTAAAGCAAACCTAGATCGTGCTAACGTCATAAATATAATAGTAAGTTGCACATACCAATAAGCTGACATACTCTTCTTCGTATAATTCTATAATTGTTGTCTTTGATCTTGAGCTCGCGGCTTAACACGTTTGTAAACCATTCGTCGAAGTCCACCTACAAAAGCATAATACCAATTTCATTTAAATATAATAAATAAATGCCTTGATGAGATGCAACATACATTTCTGTTTTATAAACATCTGAAGACTTGCACGCCTGTTTTGTACAAGATAAATATTATGCTGCCAGCAAATCAAACAAGCAATGCAAGCTGGCATGGAGTGATATTGAGCTTTATTGTATTATAATGTATGAAACTGCTTTATTAACTGTCGTGTATAAAACTTCATCGAATATTACTTTAATTTACTGTACATTACAATATAGAACAGCATTAACTGCCTACCAACATACCAATTAGCCATAATATCTTATAGTTTTAAGAACAGCTCAATATCACCATACAATTAAAATCGAATAAAACAGTACATACGTCATCATATAGATCGAACGCGGCCAATCCGACGGCGTTATAAACAGCGTCCTTCTTCAATATAGCCGAGAGGTCGTCGGGCAGCGCCGGACCCTCCTGTAGGGAGGCCAGCAAGCGCACCAACTCGGGCGCGAGCACCGTCCGATACTCGTGGAATAGTTCCATGAACACCGCTTCTGTGCACGGCTGTTAACAAAAATAATATAATTATTGTGAAAACATGGCAAAAATGTATGTTTAAATTTTTTTATTCTATTCTGTACAAGGTTGCAACTGCAGCTGTTTCGATATAATGCGGCTATAAAAAACTCAATGAACAAAAGCAATTGTTTAAACGTAGCATCATGCCTGTAATCCCCGAAGAGGTAGGCAGAGGAGTGTAGTACACTCCCACGTTTCACCGGTCACGTTCACGTCCCACTATGGAATAGGTGGTGAGCCTATTGCCATGCACCGGGCACAAATCCAATTTATTTTATATATAATTCTAGGATAATTGAGGCCTGTACTTCTCTCAAGAGATAGATGTAATACACTCCCAGGATTCCCCAGTTACGGTATGCGTGCCACCATGGAGTAGGGGGACATGTCTATTGAACGCGTCTACAACGGAACGGAGTACCACCGGGGGTGGTTCAATGAGAAAAGAGATAACCATTTACAGGGAGAAATAGGTGATTGATATCACCACCGGATACTCCTAGAGGACACCTTGATTTATTGCTTAGAAACGAGCACCTGCAAAAAATCGTCAATTGTTCTGATAAATACGCAGAAACCTGGTAAGGTATAAGGTACCGCTAATGGGCCCAAGGCCCGAATTTCTAACTGGAAACCGCCAACCATCGAAGAATTAAAAACTTTCATTGGCTCGCTTTATCATACAGGTATATCACTTTGTACTAATTGTGTCGGTAGTAATATTTTTTATGTGCAACTAGTATTATTCACTTTTACATTTACAAAAATAAACCATTTGGCTGATTACTGGAAAGTTTATCGATTATTCGAATGTGTTTTCTCTCGATATATGTCCAGAAATAGATTCCAGCTTATTTCAAGATGCCTACATTTTGTTGAGCAAGAAAATGACGATGACCGCATGGGTAAGTGCAAGAGGACTATTGAAAACTTCAACAACTCTACGGACTCTATTCACTGCCCCAACAAAAATTAAGTCGTTGGATGAATCGATGATTTTGTGGCGGGGGTGGACGAATTTTCCGTCAATACATAAAGCGTAAAGGGCACACATATGGGTTGAAACTTTACGTACTTGCCGAACCCGATGGAAATATTTTGAAGGTTCGTGTTTTCGCCAGAACAGAAAAAAATCGTTAAAACATTATTAGAAGGCAAATTGTATGTTGGCCATGCGCAGTTTACATGGATAACTTTCGTAGCAGCTGCGGTTTGGCTGTCGACCTGTTACAAAATGACACTTATTGCTGTACGCAAAGGAAATCCAACGGCAGTCACTTCTAAAAAGATCAAAAAAAGGTGAAGATATATCATTCTATCGTAATGGTGTACATGTGGGACAGTGGTAGGATAAAAGAGAAATTATTTACATATCCACCGAATTTCTCAAATGATATGCAAAAAGTGACAAATAAGCGAGGCACAGTTCCCTTGAAGCCGAGACTGCTATTGTAAATTACAATCACAACATGTCAGGTGTTGATTTGCGAGACCAAATGCTCAGTTATTATCCATGCCAAACGAAGACACTGAGATAGCACTTGAAAATTTGTATTCACACACTAATGACGAGTGCGATAAACGCTCGGATGTTATATAATACATATTCCAACCAATGAAGTTTGTCACTGTACGATTTTAGAGAGCAAGTGCCGGAACCGTTAGTGCCACGAGTAAACACAACTGAAGCACAAAACGAAACGCAGAGACGTGAAGGTGTGAATTCCCAGCAACATACAATGACTAAAATTGATAAAGACAAACCACGAACATCGACCACTGGTAAAACTGAAAATGCTACACTCAGAACAGACCGTAGAAATTGTTATAAAAAAAAAAAAAGAGCGAACACCACCATGGAACGCAAAAACTGCCCTGGCTCTCCACCTCTACGTTTTGAATGGTTTTCTGATTTACATTTTTGCATTCCTAAGTAAATTTACGATTTCATATGACTATTTTTGCCTTGTGCCATGAAGAAACCAAAATTGTTATGTAACTTTAGTTCCTAAAATTTTTGATTTTGTAAGCGAATCTTTATAGACTTTTACGTAATTTTAGTGGCCAAAAATGTTGATTTTATTAGTGCAACTTTATGTCTATTTTCTGTTTATTTTCAAATGTATAAGTACTTAAGTAATGCGATTATGATGACAGACTGCTAATAAATAATACAATTAATACGATATTTCTGTGTTTATCTGTCAATATAATTTATATAAACTTCACATACACGGTCATAATATGTCAGTCATAAAATGTACTGCCGATCGCGCGATATCGCGTTCCTGTGGCCAGGTGTGCTGTAATTGTGTTATGTATTTTTTTTACATCGCGTTAAACCTACCTAGACAATATAAAAACTAAAAAAACTCTATAGAAAGTAATTTTAGCGCACTTAATCACATTTTAAAGAAATATATCAATTTGACCATTTCCAGAAAACCAGCTTCTCCAGCTGGCATTGAACGTGTTCAAATTGATCTTTCTAAGTGTCATCTTCGGAATAATCCGTTTTCTCGCGAGAAAATGCATTTAACTAAACAGCGAAAAGAAAATGTGCTTCTATTCAATTATCATTACAAGTATATTCGCGTGTGTGTCAAATAGGGCTTAGCTAAGATGTGCCTCAACGCGTGTTAGCAAAATGCATTATATTTTGCACCTAGTTCCAAGCCGCTAGGGATCGTAAAGGATTACCCTTGACATAGCGGTTGAAAAACTAACTTGTTAAAACAGGTCACCATTCAATCAAAGGTTACCATTAAATAATGTTACCCACGAAACAATGATAACCTTTTAAAAGGGTAACCCGAACGAACGGGTTTCGAAGGGGTCACACATGTGAAGAGGCTATCGTCAAAAAGGGTAACTAATATGTGGTGGGTCTTCTAATAACACTTTCAAAATACCCTATCAAAAACCCTTTCAACGGGTGACCAAAGTGGTCCCTGGCTACTACTCGGAATTTGTTCATGGAAAAATTGTGATAAAATGACATTTTATAATTCATCAGCAACATTTCAGGTAGCTAGATGGTCTCTGCCAAGTCTGTCACAGAAGACTCTATGGAATGGCATCTCTCGACTCCGAATGCTCAGCATTCGTCATCTGCTCCATTCATTTATGACTATTTTCCAGAGCACTTTGAAGAGTACTTCCATAGAAAAAATTGCCAGGCTACCAATTGATCTCCACAATTTTGGTGACCGCCAATGTTTCTTCTTCCTCCGTACCCATTTCTCCCCCGCCCTGCCAGCCATTAACAGGTAGAGCCTGTGATAGGGCTAAGTATTCATCAAGCTTCGTGTCACAGGGTGTGGTGAAGAAGACAGTATATCCAGCACCAGAACATTTCCTCTGTCAATAATAGAACAGGGCGACATCGAATATGCAGACACTGTCTCCAATATGTCATCTCTTATTATCACCAAACATTAATGTGCAAATAATAGCATTGTGATGTGGCACATTTATCTTGCTCATTTCATTGAAGAACAAATGCTCTTAGGTTCTCTGCATACAAATTGATGGTGACGTTCCAGAAATGCTCAAGACAGACACGGAGACAGTTCACAACTGAAATGGGAAAGACAGATCAGCGTTGCCAACAATCAATTCTGCCGTTTCATATGCAGGGTGACATGCCGCCTGAGATGTTTCCTCCACTTGAAAGCCTTCTCGCAGTAGTCGCACTTGAAGCTGCGCACCGTGGAATGCTTGATCAGGTGCTGCCTCAGGCTGTTCCGCCTCGCGAACGTCATGTCGCAAACGTCGCACACGTACTTCTTCTCGCCCATGTGGAATATCTGCTGGTGGCGGAGCACCTCGCACGGCCTGGCGAACCTCTTCCCGCACGCGTTGCACGTCGGCGCCGGGATTCCGTGCATCTCCTCCAAGTGGAACGCGCGCAGGTGCGGCGCCACCTTCACGTCGCAGTAGTAGCAGCCGATCAGTTTCGGGCGCAGGTTCAAGTGGACGTGGTTGTAGTGCTGCTTGAAGCACGGCCGGTTTTTGAAGGTCTTGGTGCAGCTGCTGCACTTGTAACATTCCGAGCCGTCCTCCTCCCGTGTCAACGTATAGGTATCCTCCTCTTGAGGCTTGCCTAAAACAAAAAGAAACTCTGTGTTTTCATTCGCGTCCGACAACTGACTCTCTTCATCATCACTAACACCACCATTATCATGGGCAACATCGACCACCCGCCGCCTCCCCGCTGCCAGAGCAGGCGGTCTCGTAAAATTGTCCGGGCAGGTACGGGCTTGCAAAACCCCATACGCATTTGTTTGTTTGTTTATGCTCAGGTTTCCTTAAGATTTTGTCTTCGTTTTGTGAGGTGATATTTGATGTTAAAACTGGAGGAGTGGATGGGTGAATTCTGATACTATCGCTGCAAGGGACCACATATGGGTGAAATTATTTCCGCCTCATTAAACGACGATCAAATGAATTTGAACTTTAAACGTTGTCGGTCGTTTGGTCGATTTTAATTTGCAATAAAGCTACTGCAATAAATTTACACTAAAGCTACCGGTACGATGTGGAATGTGAATATATCGTATCTGATGTACCCTAATCAACAAGCGTCAACAAAACACACCGAAAAATCGTATTTCGCTTGTGTTTATTTTAATTAGTAACTATACCCTTCACCAAGGACAAAATTGATTTAATCAATCTCATGGAAACTGAGGATCTCGTTATTGAAAAAATAATTTATATTAATTGTGTATGCAGATACAATTTTATCGACAGTAGCAAACGAAGTATATGATTTTATAAAATTTAATCTCAATTTAAATATTTAAATAACCCAACTGGTCTCCTACAGTTTGTTCGTCTAACAATCATAAGTCCTAATGAAGAATAGAACAATGTTGCTCATTGTGATTTTTGTAACTTTCAATCCTCTGTGTCCACTCCAGATAATGTCACTGTCTTTGGATCTCATCGTATCGTCCGCTTAACAAATGCGTACATTTACAAAAACAACATCCAATCTCTAG
>DWTQ01000043.1:0-11676 GCA_018244875.1 Ardaris sela periphema | reverse complement strand
TAATTTTATAAAGTAATTAAAATAGTTGTAATAAAATTTGGTTTTCTTTGGAACCTCCGAGTGCAGCAAACGTAATTGGCGCAGTCGGTAGGATACTCGCAGGCCGGTTCGCGTTAGCTAGGGCTTCTCGTATCGAAGAACACATCGCGAATCACCCGGGTGGCTATCCAGCCTCATCACCGAGTATCCGGAATCTACGGTCCTGCTGCAGCTCAAGAGGAGTTTCAAGACATCGAAGCACCAGAGAAGACCAGATGAACAACCTGTAAGTACACTTGAATCGTTCTCGTGTTGCTTTCCTGGTAGTCCTAAGTTACCTTCACCATTTTTCACCCTCGATCCGATAGGGCCCGGCAGTCTGGACCTCATCAGGCTCGCCGTAGTGTTAGCGATAATTTTAGAAACTTAAATTTAGAGTTAAATAATCAATCAGATAGTTTTAGTAATTTAAATAATAATACAATGGCAGTTGACCCGGACACCATTTTCAAGGCACTTCGCCTAGTCCCGGACTTCGACGGGAACCCTAACGTTTTAACGAGGTTCATTAGGGTGTGCGACCAAGTGGCTGCCCAGTACTTACGCGCAGATCCAGGTAGTGAGTTCTCTAACACATGCCTGTTAAACGGAATTCTTAATAAGATAACAGGGACCGCAGCTAGTACCATCAACTCCAACGGCATCCCAGACAGTTGGGCAGGCATACGTAGTAATTTAATTAACAACTTTTCTGATCAGCGTGACGAGACTACGTTATACAATGACCTCTCGTTAGCTACGCAAGGTAATAGATCCCCACAACAGTTTTATGACCACTGCATGACACTTTTTAGCACTATAATGACTTGCGTAACTTTACACGAAACTATAGACACCACAGTGACAGCTAAACGTGACCTGTACAAAAAAGTGACAATGCAAGCGTTCGTTCGTGGCTTAAAAGAACCCCTGGGGTCCCGTATACGCTGTATGCGCCCTGAAACAATTGAAAAAGCGCTCGAATATGTTCAGGAGGAAATGAACATCATGTACCTCCAACAACGTAACGAACCTCACCGGAATCAGTTACTCCCAAAACCCCATGTATTCCCGTCCACGTCATTTGCACCGCCACGTCCACTTAGTTTCCATAACCCAGCACCCAGGTGGCCGACACCCATAGGGCAGCAGCCCATGAGGCCCCCGCCGCAACCTTTCAAATTCCAACCACCCAATCAACACCATCGCATGCCAACCAATACTCAAAAGTTGTTCGGCGCACCAACTTCCAATTATAACTCCCACAGTAACGTATTTAAATTACCACCCGAAAATAATCCACCTCAACCATCAGCTCCTCAACCCATGAGTGGTGTTCAGAGATTCACTCCGAAACCACTACCTCACACCATGATGACAGGTCATGATTGGAGGAGGTCAGGGAATCCGCCACCCAGTAATTATTTTAAGTCACGTGAAATGAATATGAACGAATGCGCTGCGTACGCCGAATCATATTACAATCCATATGATGTTACCATGAGCCGGTGTACGATTACAACGACTATGACAATTATTATACTAGTGACTATGCCCCCGACTTTACTTGCGACCCGATATATTACGACGCCCGCAACTACCATCCTGCACAAATTGAAAATACCACCCAGGTAGAAGATGTTAGTAACGACGAGGATTTTCGGAAAGACCCCCCTGCACAAAAATTAAAATAGAAGTGAACTTACAGACACAGAGACAATTACCATATATACAGATTTCCGACCCACCATTGAAATTATTAATTGACACGGGTGCCAACCAATCCTTTATTAGCCCCG
The DNA here is from genome assembly GCA_018244875.1 of Ardaris sela periphema. Taxonomy (NCBI): domain Eukaryota; kingdom Metazoa; phylum Arthropoda; class Insecta; order Lepidoptera; family Hesperiidae; genus Ardaris; species Ardaris sela. The sequence continues at coordinate 9,859 of DWTQ01000043.1, read as the reverse complement.
AGGCTGTCGAAAATTTCTTTTCCCAATGTCCGCTTAATTACGACCCGTTTGAAGTGACTAACATACACGCGACAACTAGAAACAATTATTCCATAACGTTACCATGTTTTCCTGAGTTCAATGATCGCGATGACACGAAGTTATTTATCTACCGGTTCCATAATTATTTCGATGGACTCATAGGATTAGATTTATTAAATAAATGGGAAGGTAGAATAGACTTGAAAGACGGACAGTTAATAACTCGCTCCGCTTCGAACCCTATTAGGATGGATGATTCTCAGAATGTAAATCTGTACGAGGACATAATACCAGCCAGAACATCAAGGGGTATTCGTATACCGATAGATACTAGTGATGGTGATGTCCTTATAAGAGAACAAGTAATATGTAACTGTATTATTCATGAATGCATCACCACTGTCATTAACAACCGCGGCTACGTTGAAGTTGAAAACCCAACGTCAAACGACATAATATTCTCACTGGATCGACCAGCGCACGCGCAATTATTTAATATCGAGTGCACGCGCACTAACCAACCACCGGCGCGCGCGCAAGAGGTAGTTTCGCGCCTACGTCTAGATCATTTAAACGAAGCAGAAAAAGAGAATCTTAAGACCCTCTGCTCTCGATACTCAGACGTGTTTTATTTAGACCGTGAGCCCTTGACATTCACGAATAAAATAAAACATAGCATTCGAACTACGGATGAGGTTCCTGTGTACACTAAAAGTTACAGATATCCATTTGTTCACCGGCAGGAAGTTGGGGATCAGATCGAGAAAATGCTAGACCAGGGATCCATCCGATTCCGCTTGGAGTTCTTCTATTTGGGTTGTACTTAAAAAGATAGGTTCCTCTGGCAAGCAGAAGTGGTGCCTCGTCGTAGATTTTCGTAAATTGAATGAAAAAACGTTAGACGACAAGTACCCTATACCCAATATTAGTGACGTACTTGAGAAGTTAGGGAAGTGTCAATATTTTACCACCTTAGATTTAACCAATGGATTTTACCAAGTAGAAATGGACCCCCAGGACATACCTAAGACAGCTTTTAATGTCGAGCATGGCCACTTCGAGTTCCTCAGAATGCCAATGGGTCTAAAGAACTCACCCAGCACATTCCAACGCGTCATGGATAATGTACTAAGAGGTCTTCAAAACGATATATGTTTAGTAAACCTAGATGACATTATAGTATTTAGCACGTCCCTTCAGGAACACATGGTGAACTTGGAAACGGTATTTCAGCGTCTTCGAGAGTCCAATTTTAAGATCCAGATGGACAAGTCAGAGTTCCTGAAGCTCGAGACTGCTTACCTTGGTCACATCATTAGTAAACATGGTGTGAAACCTAACCCCGATAAGATTTCAGCCATTGAAAAATATCCCATTCCTAAAACACCGAAGGAGATAAAACAGTTCTTAGGCCTTCTCGGTTACTACCGGAAATTCATCCCAGATTTTGCTCGCCTCACAAAACCGCTGACTCAATGTCTGAAAAAGGGTAAAAGGATCACTTTCGACACCGAATACGTTAATTGTTTTGAGAAGTGTAAAACCCTTCTCACTAATGATCCGATTTTACAGTACCCCGATTTCTCGAAAGAATTTAACCTAACCACAGACGCGTCGAACGTTGCTATTGGCGCAATATTGTCTCAAGGCCCCATAGGTTCAGACAAACCAGTGTGTTACGCTTCTCGTACACTTAACGATAGTGAAATGAATTATAGTACCATAGAAAAAGAACTGTTAGCGATCGTATGGGCGACTAAATACTTCCGACCGTACCTTTTTGGTAGGAAATTTAAAGTCTTTAGTGACCATAAACCACTACAGTGGATAATGAGTCTAAAGGAACCCAACTCACGGTTAACACGATAGCGACTCAGGCTTAGCGAATACGATTTTACTGTTGTATATAAGAAAGGAAAATATAACGTAAATGCAGATGCCCTCTCCCGAGTAGAAATTCATAATGATGAGATTAAGATGTTGATGATGCAAATAGACGAATTAGACTCCTTGGTACAAAAGCCGACTAAACGTCCACCTACTCCAGATAATAATCCTTTTATGGAAATTGTCAACCCCCAAACGGAAAACCTGACCGACCTACAACCTGCACTAGCTGACTCTTCCATCGAAACCGCCGACTCCTTGATATGAAACCCGACTGACTTTCCTCCGACACACGTTAACTCTTCTACAGAAACCGTCCACACTAGTAGAGAAAATCCCATATTAGAGATTCCCATTACTGACGATCCCCTTAACAAATTTAACCGACAGATATGCTTCACTATTGTAAATGATGTAAATAAAAAACCCTTTGACACCCACACTCGAATTAGTGTACAACTCTCAGAATCTAATCTGGAAGATCTTATAAACGCTGTAAAAGAATACGTCAAACCCAAGGTAAAAACCGCCCTGCTAATCAACCCCACTCTAGCGATCTACTCAATCATACCTATCCTACAGAATACAATTAAGAGTTCCGCTATGAATCTTATACTAACTAAGTTTGAGATAGAAAACGTAAAGGAATATCTCCGCCAGCAAGATATTATCCAGCACTACCACGACGGTAAAACCAACCACCGAGGTATTACAGAGTGCTACCTAGCCTTGTCATCCAAGTACTACTGGCCTAAGATGAGAGATCATATTACTAAATTCATTAACGAATGTACCATCTGTGGACAAGCCAAGTATGACCGGAACCCAGTAAGACCTCAGTTCAATATAGTTCCACCTGCTACTAAACCATTCGAGATCGTACACATGGACTTATTTACAGTTCAGGGTGAAAAGTATATTACATTTATGATGTTTTCACAAAGTATGGCCAAGCGTATCAGTTACGCGACGGGACAGCTGTTAGTATATTACAGGCACTGCTAACATTCTGCACACACTTTGGTGTACCATTGACGTTAATTACAGATAATGGCACCGAATTCACAAATCAACTATTGTTGGAATTTACTCGTTTACATAAAATAAACCACCATAGAATCTTACCTCATTCTCCGAACGCCAACGGCAACATCGAGAGATTCCACTCCACACTTCTGAAACACCTTAGAATTTTAAAATTACGGCACAAAGACCAACCCATCATTACCCTCGTCCCGTATGCTATAATTGCATACAATAGCTCCATACACGGCTTCACTAGATGTAGACCCTTCGACTTACTAACCGGACATTTTGACCCACGAGACTGTCTCGACATCGACATTACTCAACATCTGTTACAACAATATACGCAGACCCACAGAGAACAGATGAACACGGTATATAGTATAATCAATGACTCTTCTCTCGTTAATCGTACCAACCTTATCGAGAATAGAAATAGAACTCGCGAACCCGAGATGGAGTACGCGCCAGAACAACAGGTTTTCGTTAAAAACCCACTTGCTAGCCGTCAGAAGACAGCGGCTCGTTACACCCAAGATACCGTCCTCGCTAACTTACCAATTCACATATATACGTCCAAGAAACGTGGTCCCGTTGCTAAATCCAGACTGAAACGAATTCCTAAAACCGCGAACTTGTTACAGGATCCTACTGCTTCTAACCATTCCAACGACATGGACACTGGAAATAAAACTTGAGAGCCTAGCAGACGGACCAGGACTGTTACCTTACAGACTCGGAACCATGAGACTTACCACCCACCATCACACCTTCTTACAATACATTAACTTGAATGATATCGAAGAGAAAGTTAATCTAGTTCAGACTTAGCTACGAAGCTACAAGGACCGACTTGTTAATGACACTTTTACTCTATATGAATTCCAAATGAATTATCTTAATAACAAGCTTGACAAAATCTTGAATCAATTGCAGACGTTAGAACCCAATCGAGCTAAGAGAGGTCTTGTAGACGGTCTGGGTTCAGTCATTAAAGGCATAACTGGTAACCTTGATCAGAACGACGCGGTAAAATATAACGAAGCTATTAAATTGTTACAGGATAACCAAAACAGCATGGTGTCTGACTTTAATAATCATATTAGTTTAAGTAAAGAATGGATGGTAGATCACAATAAAGCGCTCACACAATTAATAGATAATCAGAAAAAGATTAATGACACACTAAACCTTATATTAAACAGTGACGCTTATAGGGAAACTTCTTTAATCAAATACGCTAAATTTGCTCAACTTTTAGAAATCGCTAGCGATAACACAGAGGAGCTAATGCAAGAGCTTTTAAGGATTGAAAATAGTTTAGCTTTTATTCATGTTTCTGCTACTCACCACTCCATGATAGATGTAAAAATACTACAAGGGATGTTAAATAAAATTAAGACTTTGTATGGCAACGATTATATTCCAAATTTAGAGTTAAGGGAGTATTATGACCTAATTAAACCAGGTTCATATTACATTAATAAGCAAATAGTTATAGTTTTTAAGTTCCCAATAATTTCTAAGAATGGTTTTGAGCTCTTCAAGCTATCTATTGCACCCAACAAAGATAACCAAGGCCTTATTCCTCCCTCTCCTTTCCTAGCAACTTACGAGAAACAATTAGTGTACATAGAGACAGAATGTCCGAAGTTAAATAACTGGTATCTCTGCGACCAACAAGTTAACCTTCGAGTCCGCAGCAAGACTGACTGCATCCAGGAAATGATTACCAGCCAACACCTAGGAGAATCCTGCCAATTCACTAAAGTAATCCTGAAAAGGGAAGCCATGGAAAGACTGGACGATCGACACTACGTACTCTCATTCCCACGACAAACACGGGCACAACTCACCTGCGGAAGAGTAGACTACACCTCGCTCTATGGAAGTTACCTCGCGACGATCCCCGCCAACTGTCACTTGAAAACAGAAGAGTTCACTATCACGAATGACAACGACGAGATAGAAGGTCAACCCCTGAAACTTACCGGGATACCCCAAAGCGTCGGCATACAACCTGCAGCATCAACGCATATCCAGTTGAGCTCCATTAATTTGCAAGACCTTCACAGCATCCAGGAGAGAATAATGGCACAGACACCCCTGCAGCTGGAACACTCCAACGCTATGTACCATACGACTATACCATTCTATACGGTCATATCAATCCGAAGTATATTGATTGCCATCATCCTGCTGTACAAATACAAGCTCTGGATTTGCAGAAAACACAGGGATCGAAAGGGAGACATACCCATGGAGGAACCAACAGAAGAACCCCCTGGGCAATTACCGCCAACATTTTCTCTCCACGTTTTGAAATAGTTGCCGCTCTGAGGGTGGAGGAGTTCGTAGCGCAACCCTACGAGGATCGCTGACGCCACCAGCACGTATAACCCAATATTTAATTGTTAACTGCAATAAAAGTGCAATTTAGCAATTGCACAATTTTGATATCGATGTTTTCTTTAATGGTAATTAAATTAGAAAGATCATTCCTATTGTAACATCTATAGGGCTTAGTCTAGGCTAGAATTGTAATTTTATAAAGTAATTAAAATAGTTGTAATAAAATTTGGGTATTTTTGGAGCCTCTGACTGCAGCAAACGTAATTGGCGCAGTCGGTATGATACTCGCAGCCCGGTTCGCGTTAGCTAGGGCTTCTCGTATCGAAGAACACTTCGCGAATCACCCAGGTGGATTTTCAGCCTGGTCACCGAGTATCCGGAAACTACGGTCCTGCTGCAGCTCAAGAGGAGTTTCAAGACATCGAAGCACCAGATGAAAAACCTGTAAGTACAGTCATGTGCAATGAAAAGTATACACGGGCAGATTTTCAAATAAATGCCTACTCTGAAAATTTCAAAAACAAATAGCCACTTAACAATTCATACTATATAACCACCAGAGTTTCTCACAAAAATGTATACATTTTTTGCAAACATATGGACACATTGTTTTCAGATATTTGTATACACGATCACATGCAAAAATATGTATCCATTATGAATTACAATAATATGTAAACGATGTCACGTGCAATGAAAAGTTACCTAATGCATACACGCTATTTTTCATTATTAATTAATGAACGTTATAAATATATTATACTTTTCATTAAATAATATTTGCCGTTTCTGACGAATTGATGGATATGAAATAAAAGATTTTGTAGAATCAAAATGTGTAATTTACTTTATTTATACAAACTACAAAATATGATTATAAATAGTGGAGAAATTAAAATCTTGTGTAACCACCCTGACCATCAATAACATCCTGCAGTCTTTGCTGCATTGATGCAATCATATTAATGCATATATTGCTGCCTCTGAAACTGTCCCATATTTCATGGACATGATTAATTGGGGCTATGCGTGTCCTAGCTCGGTCGCTGTCCCAATGCTGGACTATTAAACCCCAAAGATTCTCTATGGGGTTTAGGTCTGAACTTTGAGGCGGCCATGGCAACGAAATAATTTCACATTGATGGCGATTGAACCAGGCTTGGCTTAGACGCGAATTGTGAACTGCGGAATTATCTTGCACAAAAGCAACAGGTCCAGAATTAGGAAAATATATCTTCACACTAGGTAGTAAAACCTCTTTTAATATTTCATTATATTGCTGGCAGTTCATTCTTCCACTTATTTGGGCAAACTCACCGGGGCCACTGGCTGCCATCCATCCCCAAACACCAAAACTTATTCGACCACTTCTCCTCGATGGTAGTATATTTTTTTCTAAATATCTTGTATTATCAGCTCGCCATAAAGATAAACATCCATCACCAGAAGACAAATACTTTTTCGTCAGAAAAAATTGTTCTGCTGAAATCGAAGTTTATATATTCCCGGGCGAACTGTAATCTTTGATGTTTATGCTGCTCAGATAAGACTGGTTTTCGCGCCGGAGTTCTGTGATCTAACCCAGCTGAGTGTAGGCGTCGTCGAATGGTTGAAGCCGACACTTACAATGAAATCGAAAAATCCTGTATTTTAACGAATCCTTCACTTTGGACTCTGCTCACGAGCTCCCTATCCTGCGCTTCGGTAGTTTTAAGGGCACGGTCCTTTGCTCTTATGACAAACTGTGTCACTTTCCTCTTCCCACCTCTTGAGCCAAAGATATACGGTCTTCCTCTAAAAAAAACATTATTAATTAGCTACTTAATTAACATGTAAATAAGTACTTAATTAACACTAAACCTACCGACAATTCTTGTATACCTGTTCCTACCGCACGCGGTCAAATTGACCGGTAATTAAAAGTTATTCATTTTATTGTATAACGCAGGTAATAATGGAAATTTATTGCTAAATATTTATAAAAGAAAGAATTATCATAAAGTTTCGCCCAAATTTATTTTTATATAATTTATAAAATTCTTTATAAAAAACAAATTAAATCAAAATTTTATATAGAATGCTTTGTATACATAATATACTTTATTCAGTTTTTTCACATTGTTTACAAATTATTTTAGTCTGAAATGTACATTTGCCGCAAACATACTTTTCGCACTTTGAACAGATTTTTGTTGTTTTATAATCTTTACAAAATTTTATTTGACAAGTTTTTCGTACGGACGCATTGGAACTTGTGGACGGTGTTGGTAAAAGCTTTTTTCTTGAGATTTTATATATGCATCGCCGAGTTCTGAAGCTAACTGGAACAAAAATTCCTGCCTCGAAATGTTTTCACCCGTTGTTTCTTTATACAAAATCCAGGCATTTATTCCTGCTAGGTCCAATATGTTGAAAAATACCTGAAGTGGCCACCTACAACTTTTCGACTTTACGCTGTATTTCCTTGCCATCTGGTCTGCCACATCTACACCAAATTTTGTACTATTATAAAATCTAATAGTTTCCGGTATACTTTTGCTGTTTTTTTCTATTTGTATTGTGTTATGTTTGGAACTTAGTACAAGCACTTTTTTTTTGGCTTACTTTTATACACTGTAACAGTAATGTAGTTAGATTTATACAATTTACTTGAAAATCTACCCATTTTATCTTTTGTTTGTTTGGCTAACTTTGGCAACTCTCTTTTGTTCCCGCGAATTGTTCCAACAATTGTAGTTTTTTTTGCAAGTAATTTCTTGGCTAATGAGACGCTCGTGAAAAAATTATCCGTTGTAACATTCCTTCCGCATCCTGTGAAAGGATCCATCAGCTTTAGAACAACGAACTCCCCAAGTGGAATTGAACAATCTCTTCTTTCATCCTTTCCCAAATAGGGAAACCCATTTATTATGTACTTACTATTGACGTCACACGCCAACCAGAACTTTATTCCAAATTTGTCTGGTTTATTTGGCATGTACTGTGTAAATCTACACCTAGCCTTCGTCGGAAACAACTGCTCATCAACAGCAATATATGCACTAGGTTTATAACAATTTTGTGAATTCTCAATAAATCGATCCCATATTGTAGATATCATAGCAAATTTATTGGTTTGTAAACGCTGGCTTCTATCGCTCTTCTTATCAAATCGTATGAACTTCATAATTTCAGTAAAGTCGTTTCGGCTCATTGTTTTCGAAAAAAAAGCGGGTCCCCAATTTTTATTCCACAAATATGAGATATCCAAATTTTTTGCCTCATATGCGCCGCGAGCATATAGCAAAGAAATAAATGCGTCTAGTTTTGTTGTAGTTAGCTCCCACTTAGTCCCCAACACTCTAAATGCTTCTTCTTCTGTACATTTTATAATATGATGCATTATACGCTGATCAATGATAAGAGTAAATGCCGTCTTCATTTCTCCTTTCATTATATGTCGTTTAGCGTATCCTGTTGGCCTTGACATATCCCTAAAAATATTATGCACTGGTAACCTGCCAGGTTTGGGACTTCCATTTATTTCTTCCCAGACTGTTCCATCAGCAGCAGTTTCGATGCGTTGATCCTCTAAATCTGTCTCACTTTCGGATGTCAATAAAACTCTCTTTCTTTTCTGTCCTGGATGCTTATTTATAATATTCTCCTCTTCACTGTTGCTTTCTGATTCCAATTCCCTTGTTGTGAATAGCTTTTTATGTGTTTCCATTTTTTTTTCAATTCCAGAAATTTCTTGTTCATCATATTCCGAAAACTCTTCTTCTATATCCGTTATATATCTTAGGTAATTTGTATTTTTCAAATGCTTTGACATTTTTAGGGTAAATATCTACAATCTATGTAAGAAATAAAAAATCTACATCCAAGTTTTGATACTTTACTGTATCTCTTTCAAATGTACAATTTTTAAAAAAAAATAAGAAACGCTTTAGAAGTGCACTATTTGAAACTGTATTCAATACTATTGTTATCTACTCTTTTCAATTGAAACCGACTCTGAGATAACTGTAAAAAATTGAACTTTGAGACAATTGTATAATATTTTTCACACCGGTCATATTGACCGACAGCGGTAGGTAAGCCACATAATATTTTTTTCTTGGAAAATAAATAAAATACCTAAAAGTAAAGAGTGAAGAAAATATTATATGCATATTCTAAGAATTGTCATGTAGGTTGATAACGATATTATAACGTTTAAAAATGTGTAAGTTTTACAAAAGTTTAAAAACGGTCAATTTGACCGGTACTGGTAGGTTTAGTGTTAAACGGATAATACTTACCGAGATTCCTAACATTATATGCAATATCGTTAAACTGAATACCCCTGCTGTTTTAAAAACAAACACTACAATAATCGCAAGATTTTGAAAGTATCCGATACATCCGTATCGCTCCGGTAAGTGCGATACTTTCGTCAGTATTTACCTACCGTACGTCGAAGTGACGAATGCTTATCTTTAATGTAAGATTTTCAACTTTTGGGAAACTGTTATTGTCACTTTTTTGAGAATACATAACGTACTATCACGCCTGTAATCCCCGAAGAGGTAGGCAGAGGAGTGTAGTACAC
>DWTQ01000042.1:0-11679 GCA_018244875.1 Ardaris sela periphema | reverse complement strand
ACATTTAATCTTCACCATTATAATAATATTGGGGTTTAAAGCAATCGGACCAAAGTGCTAATTTCTCTTTGAAAACAGACCCTCTATGCCTTTTCAAATTTTTTCGACCGTATCTAAAACGTAAAAGTTAGTTGGTCGGAGACGGCTTCTTATCTGATGGAATCTAAATCTAGATCTAAATCCTCGATCGCCGAACAATTCTTTTAAAAAAATCCAAGGTATATTACCTTGCGAAGAGCTCCGCTGGCCAGCGACTATTTGCGAATGTTTTCAATTTATGGATCCTCAAATGAAATGTCATTGCTAATTGCTGAAAGCAGAAATGAATAATTGCTCGAAACTTCCGTCGCGTTTTCACTGAACTCCTTGATTAATTGTCGTCTTTTTGTTTCTGTGAAAACTATATTGCAGCATTTCTCAGACATAAAAATCTCGAAAGTAACGTATCATTATTTGAATCGCTTTCATAACGTATGACTTAAATTAAAATATCTGTGAGTTTAAAAAAAAGTGAACAGTTGTATATCTGTTGACGTCACCCTCGCCCCCGTGGCGCAAGGTGCAACCAACTTTATTAAGTACTTGTTAAATTTTATAGTTTAACACGCACCTGTCGTTCATTAACCTACAATATTACAATAAACTACAATATTCATGCAAAACGAACAATACTAATTAATATGTAACCGTTACATTTGATATCATTGTTTATAACGGCCTGAGGAAAATATATATGGTAAGGACACCAGATAAGGGCAGAGTATTCCATAATGTTCTGTAAGGTGTATGAAACTGGTCTATCCGCGTTCTGGTTATGTCCATCGCAACAGTAGAATGGCTGGTGCAGATAATGTAAATTAAATACGCATCAATATTTATTCAGACTGTTTCTGTTACGATTTCTATTCAACAGTTATCAAACTTCGAAGGTTGCGAGAAGAACAAAGATCCACAATGTTGAATTGTAAATGATTTAATAACAGGAATACTTACTTGGCTTTGCGGTTGCCGTAAAAGAGTACATTTGGAATATGAATAAATTTGTTGAATGCTCCCAAGAAAATACGCCGGCAACTTCCAACGAAGTTCTATTAGTGGTTTTGATGGGATTGAGAAAGTTCGAATGTTCTGACGCTGCCACTCGGATGAGTACAGACGAATGTAATTTATTTGCTGATATGTCGATATGCAGTCAATAAAATCGTAAGAAACAGCGAAATCAGAATGTTGTACAATACGTTGATTACTTGCTACTCAGATTTTGCTCACATTTCGGTGACTCCTGTTTATATGAAAGCCGCGCTTCTAACAAGTTTCCTGATCGTTGAATGTGATTATCCTGGTATATACATATATTCTTCACGACAAGTTTAGTTCTCATATTCGTAATTTCCACATTTCGCAGACGTCTCCATTTTAGACCGTGGAACGATGTGCAGGGATTTCAGGTTTAGATTTATGAGGAATTTTTATTTAATAATATAATAATAATATTTTTATTTTTGAATAAAGGAAATATACCGATAATATTACAAATGTGCGATTTGCAAGTATTTAGTAATAAATGAAACTTCATAGTTTTCTTCTACTACGTATTTATTTGGATTCGCGTGCAATGGTAACACAACACTAATGCAATGTACGTAATTTCCACGAAATCTTGGCAGGTGCTATGATTTTCTTGACATCCGTGCCAACGTGTGGCCATTCGTGTGGGGCAGCGGAGCGCGCAGGCCTCCGCAGCCAACACTCCAACCCCAATTCGAAGCCAGAATATTGCGGGGTGCATGTTATCTAACAATGTTATGTAATTTTTGAAGTTCTGTTTAACCTATTTTATTGTTTCCCTTTCATATACGAATTTGGCGTGTGCTTAAATTTTGCCTTTAAACTTACATTTCAGGATTGATTATCTTGGTCTCCGTCTAGATAATTCGAATGATTGTATGAAATCATGTTACTATGTCTTAATAATATTTGAGGTCAACGGGCGTCGTCACGAATAAATAAGTATGCATTTAAAATTTGTACTTCGGACCACATAAATACGCAATGAATGCTAATATAATAAATGAATGCTTACTAATAAATGAATGCTAATATCATAATTGAAACAATTAAGTAAATGGATTTATACGGTGATCACTTATCAGAATGATTTCTACATCAATTATGGGCCAAATATTAAAGGTTTAATTTGATCAGGAGGTTTATATTCACTATAACAGCAGAGCTCTGCTGTTATAAAATCTAAAAATAGGTTAAATGCCTTTGAGAAATAAAAGCAAGAATAAATATAATCTCCTCCTCAAGAATATCATGTTTTATAAATTTTATTCAATTTTATTCAAGCACACGTGTACTACATACGGGTGAAAGAAATATATCAAAATGTCTCGAAAGGTCAAATAAACATACAATAATTCTAAATGTATTCCGTTGTGATATAATTGATATAACACCAAGAATTCGTTACGAATTGCGAATTGATCTCATGTCATTGATCTTTATCTTAATGACATCCTTGTCATTATCATCGATAACATATCAAGAGTTTCTGTGATTTTAATCTCTGCAACTTAATTCGATTCATGAAATGCATCGGCGATGCGTGTAAAGCGGTCGATAGGTCGTGTGTGTGTGTGTATGTGTTTGTTTGCCTTTCGTATTCATTGAAACGTTCTGTGATGTAGTGTCTAGCTCTGTACCCGAGTCCGCCTCAGTTGCCACGAATACATCTGAATCACTAGCGCGCAGCAAATCACAACTATTACTGACTCGCAATTACGGCCCTTATTAGATCGCTATCATGCAAGCTCTGAGCTTTACGAGCTCTTCCGACTCACATACGTGGACTGAAATTATTATTATAATCTGTCCTTATTTTAGACTTCACATGTGCTGACGTTATTTCGTTATTACTTCGCTATATTATTTCATGTTTAGCATCTGAGCTTAGTTTACATTAAAGTCAAAATGAAAGATACAGTATTATTTTTTCAATTCTATTTCAATAAACTACTGTACTATTTTTACGCATAACTACTTGACATTAAAAAATTCATGCCTCATCCCTGTTTAATTATAGCGATATTTTTAAATGATAATTTCTGTCGTGTATATGGCACATAATGTTTTGCAATGAAAGTACAATTTTGCTAATTGCACGCGTTGCAACACTGGTCGGTAAACAGTGGGGAGCATCCTTCGGGGCGTCACAGAGGCATGAGTTGCGCATTGTGCGGCTGCAGGTGAACGCGACGCGGGGCGCACGCTCCATTTGAAATGAGGTCAAACGAGACGCGTCCAGACGCCACGCCGCGCGCCACCGGGACGCCGGCGGACTATCATACTACTCAATTGAAACACATTGGACGTCGGACGCGCTGCTCCTTTGTCCTTCCACGTTTCCGCCGATACGCCGTCCCGCTGTTGCGCAAACAATGAACGTTATTGCCATCTCGATGCTCTATTAAGATTTCCAGTTGCGTGGATCACGTTCTGTTCTCCTTTTACGTTTCTACTTATTGGCGTACTAAATTTTTCACTGTACAATGACTTCACTTTCTCGTTTCGATTATTTTGTAGGATTACGTGAGCATATGATTCATTCGAGTATACTTTGTGCGTTCAGTTAAAGTTATACATATTTCCAACAATGCCTAATTTACATTATCAAATTTCAAAGTCGATTGGTGTTGTTTATAGAAAAATTAAAAACAAAACAATTGGGGCGCTACGGTGAAATATTAAACCTACGCGAATAAAACCGTAATTTGTAATAAACAATGATAAAATAATATGAGATTAATTCCAGCATAATCGTACAATAAATAGTTTAATTCGTTTGAAACATGCTTCGTTTATAATATACGAAAGAACATCAAACGTTTATTTTGTTTTAGAGGATTATTTCAAGCTGAGACGCTAATGTAATGGATTTGACGGCGCCACAAGGTCGACTTGAGCACGTTAATTATGATCGTTGATAAATTGAATTCGACTACGGGCAGGCTGTTCCGTGCGACCGAATGAATAGCAGTGTGCGTTGCTAACAAGTTATTCACACGCGTTACATGTTCACATCATCGGTCTGCCTTAGTCCACTGCTGGATACAGGCCACCCCTGAAAGGTTCTCCCCGTAATCCCTACGCTGGACATAGGACCTCTACACTTGGTCCGCTTTTTAATTGTTGAAATAGATTTAAAAAAATGTACATACAACATAGCAAAACTCTGAATAAAGTAATACTAAAATCAGTTGGTTCAGTTCATTTACTATTTTTACGAAACATATTAAATAATCTCGAACGTTGGCAATTTAAAATAATCTTCATTTAAGTGTTATAAAAATGTTATAAACAAATATTTTTTGTGATCAAATTCCGCATTAATGAAATTATGAAAGCGCTTTACATTTTTACTACTTTCTCATTTGAAAATTAATAACGGCGTACTAAGGTTTCTCAAATCGTGGTCGTTACTACGGAAATACTCGTAAAAACAAGTGCAGCTTAACGTAAATATTCTATAAATTTAATATCTATTAGAATGTGCAAGTATTTTCGTGTATACACTGTGCCATTTACAGTAACCTCAGCCCTTAGTGACCCTTTTTTATATAGGAACACCGATAGGGGGCTAATCGATTAGGAGGATGGAAACCTACCCGTTGGAATTGAGTGAAACTGTCTCCTTAAGGGTCTTTTTAATTTGTCTTTCGATATTATTGTGTTCTTAACCAGAATTGGATGTTTAATCTTCACATGAACTGAAGCATTCGTCTTTTGTCTCTCGGGGTTTCTGTTTCACTTGTTCTTGGTCTTTACGGTATACCTAGTGTATTATTACTTGTATTTTAGCATTGTATATCTGGTTTATTTTGAACTACATATTTTCGAATTCAAGGCAAGATTTTCTGGTCAGCACGTCACGATCCACATCATCATTATCGTCGCCTGTAATGTGTCAATGAGTGTTGTATTTGCTCTTGAATTGTGTTATTGTTATGCAACAATATACTGACGTTTGGAAACAAATATGCTTCCCGAGTGGCTCTAATCGAGCTTCGTTAACATCATGAACGTAAGCGTCGTAACGAATCTAGTGTGCCTTGTTTTTATATCAGCAATTGAGCCCGGCTTCCAAGGCCGCTTGCACGTCTGTAGGCAATCAGCTCGCATCAATCATAAATCCGTCTACACCGTTGAATTCTTCTGCATATACTTGTAGACTTGTTAGCTACTTCTGTTCATAAATTATCAAAATGTGCATGACATATACAAATACGCTAAATTAAATTTAAGGTCACATACTCTATATATCTTTAACACCAGTAACATGACCAGCTTCGTGCTCCTAATTGGCTTAAACGTCACCAATGCCACACATGTAACTAATATTCTTCTTAGACTTCTCCATTACATTACAAATTATGGCAGCACATAATGCGGAGGTCCCACTAAATGTTATATCAAGGTACCGATGATTAAAGCGTCTTTTCCTCTGTAGATACTATCAGTAAACTTCTAGATATTAAATGTATGCATTACTTAAGATGAGAGAAACATCATAACAAGTGTTAATTATCACTAGTAAACTTTATCGGAACTATAATTTTTTCTATCTATATAATCTTTAGTACTTCTGTATCTGCTACAAGCCACTTCAAAACGGCGCAAGCGCATCGGCCGCCTGTTTGTTATTGTCATAATTTGTTCACGGGAAACATCGTCACGTTGAACTTCGAGGTTCGTTATCAAACGTTCGTCATACTCACCACCATAGCGATTGACATCAGCACAGTTTCTCGAAGGTGTGGCTTACAAACATAATAGTACATACGCAAATGACATATGCACTTCACACTGACTCACGCAGTTAAGGTTATTTCTGAACTAGTCACTGAAGGCAAACGTACCTTGTAATATATTAGCTTGTGCTCTCTGTTCTTCATCGATAAACTTACACATCTGTCGGGTCTACATGTTTAATCAGAATACATTCGTTCTATCTTCTACCATATAACTCTTTTTCAAGCATGAATCAGGGGATGCTGCGTTTTGAAAAGTTTTATTAATTCGTATTTCCAGTTTTTCATTGGCCTTAAATAATTGCGATTGATTTTTCTCTTTTAAATTTCATATATCTTTTTCGGAACGCAGTATTCCTGGGGCCATTCAGCGCTCATTAAGGATCATTTTCAATTCGCAGCGGTGGAGCCCACGTACCACTTCAAAGTTCTGGTCCCGTCCATGGTGGCGGGGGCCATCATCGGCAAGGGCGGCGAGACTATCGCCCAGCTGCAGAAGGACACTGGCGCCAGAGTGAAGATGTCCAAGTCACATGATTTCTACCCAGGTACGTGAACATCCACTTTTGAAGAATTGTAACCATTATTAAACTCGCAGATCATATTGGTGGTCATAGTCAAACACAATGCTATTGGATGGCAGAAAATATCCGATCTTTTTAATATTCCACGCTCGGCTGGGCCCGATTATTTCCTCACTTTTTTAAAATAGCGTGACTAAAAACAAACGGACTGTTTGTATGGACTGTTTGCGAACACAGGGCGTTGGTATTAAGCAAAAGCCTCTTTTTTTTCATTAAGGCACTCAGGGAATTACTACGCAACCACTGCAATATTCAAGAAGCATACATTGACCCAGTTGTGTCAGGATTGAAACACAGTAGACGCCCAAGACGCTCTTTGTTCGCGTCATAAAAGGCCTACTTAGCGGACTTAGCCTCGCGAACACCAAGGCAACTAGGAACTGGCTCGCCGCCGTATTGTGTACGCGTTTCATAAAAGCACATTATGGAAAATCAGTTTTGTTAATGATCTTAAGTCTAGAATTTTCAAAATTTTCAAGCGATTGTATTTAATTGTTACACGAAACGTTGTAACAGCCAACGATATCATGTTCTACGCTCTAGTGATTGAAGTTTGATAAGAGGAATGTTTCCGAAGTTTTAGGTATTTAGCTCTACTTTATCCGCGTAAAACTCATTGGCCACATCACAACTCGGACAATGACAATGTTTATGCAGCCCTCTCTTGCAATATTGCTCCGCACGTTTCAGTTCTTCTTTCTGATATATGTGTACTTTTATACTGTTTACTTTGCAAGAATAGAAGATACGGCTGATTGTTTTGACTGAAAGCAAATAATTTCAATGTTATCCAAAGAGGTCATGTAATCTTTAGAAGTTGTTCGACGTCTACTACGTATGCGTATTTATGATGGCATAGATAGAAACTAAAAGCAATGCTTTTTTATTGGTATTTGTTGTAGGATGAGAAAAGAAATGGTAGCCGTGCAAAACCTATCCAATATGATCGGGGAAAAGTGCTCAAACGGGGTCATATCAGGGCAAATATAGGTATACGGTATAGATATAGGTATACGGCAAGTTTATTAAATTATGTAACATTGTTTGGATGAAATATAGATTAAGCCTACTGCGTACCGAAACCATTGGGAACTGAATGTGCTATGTATCTGAAAATGATGTGCACCTACCCGTATTCCGTTTCCGTTTTATCTCTTCCGTCAAAAGGTTGTCTGGAAGAGATCGCTAGTTAGTGATAAGGCCGCCCTTTGTACATTTTGAAGTTTTTTTTGTTCTTTTATTGAACTTTTTTTGTTTATTATTGCTGTACAATAAAGAATATTATTATTATTAAAAATTCGACAGATGTACAATTAAATTCAACGGCTGTTAGCTCGCTACGGGGACCAATTTTAACAACGAATACTACTAGCAAATTGTAATAGCACAGTAGACGATCTGATACCAAGAAAGAAGGTATTTTAAGGTATCCACTCTAGATTTTTTTTTCCATATTAATGTAGCTCTCCAGATCTGGCGATCTGTGATTATCATCTGTTTCACTGACATGAAAAAGTCACTACGCGTGTTCGATTCGCAGAGCATGTGGAGTGCAGGGGCTCGAAAATAATATTTTGAGGACAGCTCAAATATTTATTATGGTTTGGAATGAACGAATTCGGTTCAATGGAGATATCATACAAAAGAACTGTATCGTAAGTTTTGAGAATATCAACAATGTATTTTTTTTATGGCAAGACATTTATAACTTTGCAAACATCGCTAGAGTTTTATTGAATATATACGATTTACATCAATGTACGATGAGTTCGGTGGAGACTAGTTTTCAAAATATGTAAAAATCAATATTGATATTCAAGAACGGGAGGTGTCTACTGTAGATCGCTGTATGGAGTGTTGTCTCGTATCCTTTCCGGTGCGACGATGCGTGACGGTGCTTCCGACTTGAAGGCTGCTGATATATCAATCGTCCCGACCGGTTATGTCGCGGTATTGGCCACTGGACGATAAAAATATGTATATACAATGACAGCATATCGATGTAATAGAGAAGTAAGCGCGCGACGATAACTCTTAAGGGAACTCCTTGCGCCGGTCGCAGGTACATAATTTCATAAATCACTTACATTATCACGTCGTTCATCTTGGGTTACATCACGTAAATTTTTGCTAAAACATGACGAGGTGTGTCAAGGTCTCGGAACGTGAGACCTTTGATTTACACAATCATTTCGCCGCCAGTTAGATCATGCCGGCCGCTCAGAGTGTTTTATTATTAATTTTATTTTTCTGTAATATTTCGTAAGTTCGGTTAAGGATGGTCTAATGGAGTGATATCATCTACAATTGTGCCACACGTTTGCGTGTGCGTTGTGTCGTAATTGTATATTCAAAGCGAACGGTTGAGTGTTCGTTCGCGGAGTTTTTGTGGCCAAATGTGGGCGTCCTTGCACAAATGCATTGTGTAGATGATATCACTTGATGTACGCTATTAACAAAGTGATAACAGACTGTCCATATCTAATGAATAAAATTAATATCTATGTTCCACGCAGACTGCCTCGCTCTGCAACGTACGAACTGTTCTATGTCCGCACTAACCTAGGTCGTTACTGTGCTCTATCTAGAATGACCAGATTGTACAACTATTTACCTAGGTCTCTTGATAGTTATATATTATTAGATGAGCAACGTAAATATAAAAAAAAATCAATCACCTTACTGAAAAGATTTAAATCAATAAGTTTTCATTTCATTTCATTTAATTGTAAATTCATTATTTATTAGTAATATTGTATTGTATCCTTACATACATTCACGGTAGCCGTGGTTGCCTGTAATTGAAATGACATTTAAAACGTTGTGTGTAACTTTGTAGAATATGTGAAATGAAATACGTTTCTTTGACAATCCTAAAATAAATTCGATCCAGTCACAATTCTGACGCCACGAGTGTATCGCGAATCCATTTGGCAATAGTTATATAACACCGGCTTCCTGGACCGGGAGGAGGATGTCGCCATTAAAATTTGGGTTATCCCATCGTTCCGTCAGGCCTGTGCGTGTGGTAATGCCGTCTGCCGGCCAAAAAAAATTGCTTCATTAAAACTGAATATAACGATGGTATGGAAGTGGGCTAGTTATATTTGCATCTGGGGCGGTGGGCGAGGGACACAATGGGAGCGCAGGCGGCTGCCGGGAGCATAATAGAGGCTCTGACTTTGACGTCGCTAACGTAAAGTTAATCCGAGAATTCTACACGGAAAAATTTCAATGTTAGTAGGCCGTTGCAGCAACTTCTGCTCCACGAAACTGTGTCACCAACATTGTTTGGTACATTATTTGTTGGTATACAATAAAATTTACTCTCCATTACATTTTACGACTCCATTTTAAATGTCACAGCTATTATACCATTTTGATGCAATAACAGCTTTAATGATGTTAATGTGCGAAATGTTTGCTTTAACATATTCACATCAACGTTAATTAATACATCTAAAGTTAACACATCAAAAGAGCACCGGCGTCCTTGGTGGCTGCAGTAATTAATTTCGAAATGCGGTCTTAATAGCGCGCCTTGTGACGACTTAATCCGGTTTGCAGTGCATTCCGCTCGAAAATATATGTGCACACGATATACATTCCGGCGTTTCTGCGATTGCGTCACTGACCAAGTCATACCTGCCGACCGGTGGTCCTTGAACGAATGTGACAGTGATTTTGTCGCTATTTTCGTCCACTCCCGCGCGAAGCCTCTATTATTCAATATAAGACATCGATCGGTCGCTTCACTTATTTAATACTTGAAGGTGTTTCAAGGCTTCATACTAAGCTTATTAGCCGTTCTTTTTTTGCTTTGCGATGAAACTTATTTTGTAGAAAAAGTGAATGATATTTCATCGCTAACATGACATCGTGAAGTTTATGTGAAAAAAACGAGAGATAGAGAAATATTAGGGCCAAGAGACCCGGATAGGCAAAAAAAAGGCTATTTCTAGTGTGTGAAGCTGAAGTTTAATTAAACGGGCTGAAAGTGGGTATAGGTATTAGTAGCAAGACGAGTTGGGGGATTATGTTAAGAAATAGAGGGCGAACTTGGTAGGAGGCAATCTTTCAATCTGGGCGAGCCTCCTCAATCCATCCATCACGAGAATTCTAGGATTACGTCACTCCAACGAAAATAAAAGTGATTTTGTTAGTGTATGTTGCGGTGTAGCGGCTGTAGGACAATCTAATACTGTAAACCTGAATCCCATGTTGTAAAACAAAGAAGTTCCTTAAATGTTCTAACTTGAGATTGATGTTACTTGAATCTCCAGAACAGCCGATGCCATAAATTATGCAGATATACCTATATAGATGTACGTTGAATTTAAAATAAGTTGGGCTTCAGTTGTTATGTTCAGATATAAATATCACCTACTCACAAATTTGGGATTGGGACCCTTGATTTCCTTTTTTTTTAAAGTTGAACTTGGCCTAATTTTAAATGCTTACCTCTGTTTCTATTCTAATACGTGTTTGTAAAATCTAGACAATTCTTGTTTAAAGTGAATTTGTTTTTATCTGCAAATTTTTCTTAACCGAGATGCGGTTGCCACCAGGGGATTCATAACGTGCACCGCCATCAGGGACGCAGTTGAATGCGCCAATAAACGTTTAATTTGCAATTACCGTCTCTCTTGACATTGAGAACAAAAACCGTATGGCGCAAGCACGTGGGAAGTCTGTTCGATTCGAAGGTCTCACGGGCGGTAGAGGCACGGCAGTGTACAACGTTTGTACTCGATCCACTAACGCTTAATGCTCGCGCTCCCGGCGCGAGCGTTTCGTTCTTACCCATGTCAATGGGCACTTCAAATTCTCATAGTGCTGCTGGGCTTTTTAATTTTATTCACAATTTTGTGACCGCTATAATATAAATGATTTACCACATTCTGTACGATAAAAATGAATGCTGATAAACTGTAATGCCTTAACCTATTTAGAAACATTTCTTATCTTAATAGCGTCAACTGTATTAACGTACGGCTGTTTCGTACGCTTGATAATGAAAATTATATATAGTTTATATCTGTTAAATTATTGAAAAATTGTTAAAATTGTGACTATTTAAATATGGAATATTTAAATAGTCAACTAAAAAGCAACTGCTTATGGAGCAGACACAATAAGATCTGTATAAAATGTATAGCTTTCTTGTTTTTTTTTTTTTTTTTGCTTTAATTTTTTTTTTTTTACCTTTTTTTTTTTCTTTTTTTTTTTAACCGTTTCCAAAAATACCCAAGAAAAATAATTGGAAGGCGTACGTTTGGGAA
>DWTQ01000041.1:0-11725 GCA_018244875.1 Ardaris sela periphema | reverse complement strand
ACTGCATGACGTACTAATGTCAACAAACAAGCGCGGTATAAATCGGTTTATATCCAGCACGGTGTTTCGGCGATATAGACTATTGAATCGTAAGTTAATTTCCTCATTTATCCAATCATAATACTTTAACTCGTATTTATTTGATGATAACTAAAAAATGTAGACAGATTATTGATTTCTGTTATTTATAGGACAAAAATGGCGCGCATACTTTTGACGCAAGATATCATTACCTGTTGGAATCTCCGTATATCATCGTTTGACAGATGAATACCAAAGAACACTTGTACTAGTATTGCTGGGGAATAAAGTAGATTTTCGTGTGATGGAGTGAGTGAGATATTTTGACGTATTGAACAGCGCCACCTTTAGTAGCGTGTCAAGGCCGTTTTCATAATTCGGCGGCAGGATCAGAAAATTTGTGTTGTCTTATTTACGTCAGGTATTTCAATTTTATTTATATATTATGAATATGCTACTGACAAAAATATATTAATATTGCAAGTTAGTTTGTATTGCAAGTATTTATATTGCAAGTGCAAGTTTCAATTGATACGATGAAAAGTAATGATCATACTTTTCGGGTAATCCTTCATGATTTGCTTTGAAGATAATTTTTAGTATAATAAAATGTTAGTACCTTTTTTAAGGTGTTTGTCGTCACTATATTGTTCAATTCAACAAAATCTTTTTGGAAGGAAAAAATGTATGATAATTTGTTATAATGAATAAATAAAAATTAAAAAAAAGGAAAAACATTTGTTTTAATTTACATGATACCATGATATACGTCTGATAATGTTTATAAGACATAGGCTGCACTAGCAAAGTTGTAAAGTAAAATTAAAAGTAGAGATAAAACAAAAAAATGCATCAGTGATTTATTACAATAATTATGGAAGTCAACACAACTATTTAAACTTTTTCCTTTTGCCACCAGCTCCTTCTTTGGAAGTTCCTTTCCTTTTCCCCCCAATTTTCTTATCAGTCATCTTGTTGAAATTGTGTTTATTCTGATTAGAACTCATAAAGCTGTGTTTCTCATTTCTATGTTTGAATTTCTTATTCTTGCCTCCTTTGTTGCCAAGAATTGTTTTGTTATAACCTTTAACCCATCTATCGCGTTTGTCTTCCCAGGCTAACTGTTTCATGCTAGCATTATCAGTGTTGGACACAGCTTGGCTAGAACCTTGTTTTTTATTAGTTGCAGTATCTTCTAGAAGTGTTGCGAATTCCTCTGCTGAAGCGAAGAGTGACCCAAGATCGTCTTTACCTGTGAAGGCGATTGATATTGGAATTTTAAAGTTGTCACAAGTTTAGTATTAATAATAACAACTGAAGCTGCTATGAAGGGACAAATGACTATGTGGTGAAGCTTGTGCCCTATCAGAAAATGAATCCAATAGGTATTGATATATATTGGTGGCAATAACAATCAACATTTCAATGCTAGCGCATACTTTTGTGATCTGTTTACATATTAACCATAGGTTGCTTCCTCCTATAACTGTAAAATGACTGGTGTCTTATAACATCTATTTACTACAAGCAAAATAGATATTACAAAAATTAAACTATGTTTGTTTTTATGAGATAGATTTATATAATACATTGATTTATACAATGCAATTACCTCTTAACTTCAGTTTCAGTTTCCCTTTACCCTTAGACCCCTTTTTACCAGGAACATCAATCTGATCATCTTCGTCACTATCATCTAGATGTAATTCTGAAATGCAAAACATTATCTTTCTATGAAACGTGACAGGCAATTAACTTTCGTTTACACATAAAATAGAATGTAAACACCTGAGCCCACACTGCAAGTACTGATTATATGAACAATGGTCAATAATGCAAAGTATTTGATTCAGTAATATCATAGTATGACACAAATTTATTGATTTTAGCTTTATTGATTTTAACTTTTTAAGGTTCAAGATTGTATTTACATGTACATATGTTATCAATAATGAGAATATAGGTTCATATTTTCAAATAAAAGATTTTAACACAGTGGCATTCAATATGATGTTGCCCAAGTTTAGTAGACCTTCCGACACTGTAGTGTCATTACGACATACTATTTAACCCCATTTTCAGTCTGTCTGTCAGCTATTATTAAAATCAGTGATAAATGTAGTATTTTGTGTCAAACTTAAACTTAATTAGGTTTCTCACCATCTTCATCTTCACCGGAAAGTTCTGGTTCATCATCATCGCCGGACAGATTGAGTTCACCGTCACTGTCTTCTACAACAATCAAGTACAAATGATGTACCTTTTACCTCTCCTCTTTTCTAATACTATGTTAGTCCATAATCCAATATATGATCTTCTTCATTAAAATATCAAAAACTCTAAATTAGAAGCCTTCCAAATAAAATTAAAACTGTTATCACTTGATTTTACATATAAAGCATGTAAACACAACTGATATTATTTTTTGCATATTACTGTGTTACATATTGTATTAATTTATAACAAATCATACTGTGTTGATTTAATTGAAAGTCAATTTCTATTTAAATACATAGGAATTTCATTGGATTATTACAATTTACTACAATCTGATGTGTGTTATCAATTGCTCAAGATGTTAAAAAGTAATTTTCTAATCTCACACACTTTCTCAGTAACTACAGCTTAACACAAGCCACTACACCTTATCATGAGATAACTCACCGTCATCTTCACCAGCCTCATTATCATCACCATCCAAGTCATCATCACTTTTGTCATCACTATTGTGTTTTGATTTGTGTTGTTTGGATGTTTCCATTTCAGCCAAATAATCTAATTCTTCATCGGATGCTGCAAGTTTTAAATTAGTGTTTAGTTTTTTCTACTTGAGTCTTTTTGTGTCATAAGAAATACTAGGTATCTTACAAGTACACCATAAAAGATTAATAATCAACCTATCCATTATCCAATTCACATCACAGCAAAATGTGGTATATATTCCAGGTCTTGCCCATGATGGGAGATTGTCATCTCCTCTAATGAACCAATTACTGTTGCTGGACACAAGTCCAGCTATTGGACATCCAGTTTACATGTTTCTGGTGATATTGTTATATATATCAACTTACCTTGACCTCCAGCCCCTGTTACTGTGTCTAAATACTTATTGAAGTCTTCACTAGTAACTGAATCATCATCACTGTCCTCTTCATCATCAGGTTCTTTTGCTTCACGACGTTTTTGTAGAAAACTGGTGTATTTATAATAAATTAGAATCAATAGTTTCAAAATATTACAAACCTCTGCATAAAATGTGTTTCTATGGGGTTGTAAGTAAGAACTGGGATCTTATTCACCCAGTACCACCACTATAGTTATTACAACAGCGAAGCAATCAATAATTTATTCACCTTTTAGTCTAAAGGTTTTATTAAGGTGTATGTATGTATATATGCTGGACAGGACTAAACGGGGTGTCACCGTTATTACTAGCATGGCTGTATTCAAATAGCATGGATATTAAGTCATATAAGTTATTACTAAATCGATAAATGTTTATTGACAATGCCACTATCATTCAATATTATTAATGTTTTGATAACAACGATCAAACAACATTTTTACATGGCTACATGTACAATCTTCTTCACTGTCAAATACAGACGGTCAAATTCTGTCATTGAATTGTTATTTTTACATAAATAGCAATTTTGTAGCATAACCCCACAATGTTAAGCACAAACATTATGAATCCATACTTACTCATAAAGAAATCTCTCGTCCACTGGGATTTTATTGATATCCTCATTCAGATATGTTGCTGATGTAACAGGCAAACTCTTAACACCTACAATTTTAGAATATTTGTCATTAATATTAATGGGGTGTCATTTGGTGGAAATCCACTGTTACAAAATAATGTGGCAAACCAGTGTGGTCAATATTGTATAAAATTGGCAATTAAATAAAAATATATTATTTTACAAAAATCATCTTAAATAAGGATATGAAGATAGTTATAAATTTTGGATATATGCATAAAATTTTAATTGTGTATTTTTTACCTTTAGCAGAATAGTTTTTTCTTACAGCAAATTTGGGATGTGACCCTTTAACCCTTTTAACATCTCCCTCAATTTCTTTCTCCATCCTCTTCTTGGGGTTTTTGAAAACAAATCTGTCTAGAAACCGAATGCCAGAGAAGTCTTTCAATGGATCCCCACTGTATTGGATTACTTGATCTGTGGATGAAATAAAAATTTATAATATTGTTTATATTTACATTATGTCTCTGTTACAAGTGACACACTTGAAAATCGACTGTCATCTTTATTTCTATACAACTACATATAAGATATTTACATTACTTTCTACATACACGAAAAATACTTTTGAACGATGCAAGTTTCGAATATGAAAAACTATTTCTATGAGTATAACCACATGTCACACCATCAAGTACTTGGGCATGTACCATCTAGATTAAGCTTGGCTACACTCATATGGATATGTCAAGTACTAAGTATGTAGTAAATGAAATTAAACATATATAACATACATCACGCCTGTATTTTCACAAAAAGGTAGGCAGAAGGATGTAATAAATACACTTCTATGATTCACCAGTTATGTCCCTTTGGAATTGGGAGTGACCCTATTACCACACACCGGGCGCAAATCGAAACTTCGAACTGCTACTAGAGATTTGAATTTAGAAAAACCTAATTTCTCGAGCTGGAGATCCCGAGTCTCGCTCTCTCTCGCTCAGGAGTCGCGTTCGGAACCACTCAACCAACGAGGCAGCAAATCGTAATATTATATACTCAAGAAATGTGTAAATCAATAATACACTAAATATAATCTGACCATTCAACAGTTTCTCGGCGAACAGTCTGACGGTGGGGTGGAAATGCTTAGCCAGCGGCAGTAGCTCCAGGTACGCAGAGCAACATGCCCCTGCGAACGTGGGGTTGCGGGCGTGCGGATTGTATTCTGATATGACCTGTAACAAAATCAATTCGTGTCAGTGAACATTACTTAGTTTCCTTTTCGATTCTAACGTTGTGAAATTTGGTACTAAATACATTTATATTAAAGCTCCCAGGCTGTGTTAACCGTTAGATAAGACAAAAAACAGCAGTAGTAAACGAGCTGGTGGTAATTTCAAGCGTTCGCTGATGCTAATGGATATCTCCAATCACACAGCGAGCTGCACTTTCGGAATAAGACTTAGGCTCCAAGCAAATGAGCCACCGACCATACCACCATTGGCTGTGGTCAGTGACTCTTTGCATAGAGCTCGGAGTCACTTTTTTTAGTTAGTATTAGTTGTCACAGATTGGAGAATTCGGTCATGTCTTAGTCGGTCTGACTACAACTCATAAAAAAGGAGTCCAAATATTTATTTGTTTGTATGTAACAACTTAAACATACGGATACAGGCATGTACTTAATTCCTATTGGCATTCTCAGCCATTTAAATATTCAGCGGCAAAATTAGGCGGAACCGTGATGCTCATTCTGTTGAAGCCGGAACAGAAGCTTTTGCGGGCTTAACATTTACTTGATTCATAATAAAATTACTGAGTAGGGGTTACTTCCAGCTCTGCTTGTGCTACCATGGAAATAAAATGAAAATCTTTCCATGTTTTGACCCTAACATTTACTGTACTTAAAATTTATTTAAAATAGATTCATTAGTTTTAGCACAATGAGCGTACAGACAAGGCAAATTTAAAAAAACTATCTTTGGCATCTGTATTATATACACAACACATATAAAATACTATTTTCAACAATATTCCATGTAGGGATATTACTGTGGTTACAATTTAATTATTTGTATGTTCGAAACTCACTCTGTCCATGTTAACAGTCTTCTTAAGTTGAATCTTAGCTGTCAATTCCTTGTCGGCCTTGTCTTGGTCCACTTTATCTTCAGTTTTGACCTTTGCATGATACCAACCAGTGATGGCTGTGGAGCGACGTTTTCTCGGTTTTATGTTGCCTTCATCATCCATTTTTAGATCCACATAGGTTTCTTCTGCATCATCTTCTATAAAAGAAACAGTAGCATAACAATCACATGAAATCAGTAATAGTGGGTGACATTTCACACTTCCACTCTGGTGGTCTGGATCTTAAACCTTGGCTTGCATTTCAAACATTATGATATTATGTTAAATTATTAGAAACAAGTATCACTTGCTATAAGAGTGATATAATATAATGAGATTACGTAAAACATTATGTAGGCTATATGTATATTCAGATGCATGAACTCTTAGAACTTGCATGAATCTTAGCACCAGCTAAGGTTCTGTGTAAGAATACAGATCCTAGCACATAAGAATAAATAGGAACTGTTCAATTAGCTGCCTGTTTGTTTATTTATAAAAAGTTATTACATATGTACTTAATATCTAGGGCATCTTGTGTAAACATCACCTCACATATTACTGCACAGACAAACAGTTCGCACTGAGACTGTCGGATACATGCTTCAATCTGAAAACAATTAGTTCGTTAAACACTTACCCAATAATAGATCTTTTTTATCCCCTCTTAGGAGATCCATTTTGATTGATTCAGATTTCTCTTCTATGACTTCATCTTCGGCACTATTCAAGGTATTATTTCTGTCTGTTGGTACCTCACCTAACTCTTCCTTATTGATTGTAGCATCTTCAGTAATATCTTCTTCTTTTATCTCCTGTATTCAAATGGTACAATTAATATATGAAATTGACGAATTATATTTACGAGCATATTAATATAATACTACCTTAACGACTTTTAAACAGCACTCAAAATAATAAATTCAACCTGTCAGTATGCACTTTCACAACTTGTCCTATTACTACTACTACTACTGTAATATTAGAACTACTTATAATGTACCTAATTGTGTGGCCGTTTTTTCTCTACTACGTATGTTATAGTAATAGTAATACACATCAGTAGAATACGAAATATGTGAAATGCATAGTTTATTTTTAATGCAGCCTTACTTCCTTCTCCTCCCTTTTAGTCCAGACAAGTTTAATGCAGTCCTTTTTAGCACCATCTTTGAGGAGCTGCGATACGAGGAACAACAGACCGCAAGCCTGTGCCGGAGAATTGTAGCAGCATAGCTGGAGCAGACGCTTCACGAACGATGTCACCCTGTCTGTATTCTTGTCCTGCTTCAACGATTTGTATATAAGTGAGAAGAGGAGAGCCGAGTGAGTTGTGTTAAAGATTTCCGCGGTCGTCAGCTTGCGGTACAGGGCCGAATAGTATCTGAATAGGAACAAATAATTTTATTGTTTTTCATTTGGCCATTATCAGTAATCGTATAGCATAAATACAAAAGATTAACTAGTCAATATTACAAATTGCATTTGAACATTCACATGCCAACCATAAAAGGGAATTAATTCACTACTGCACTACCTTCAACACCTTAGTCACCACAACACATCAAGATTTAAAGAGTTTCCTAGGCATATAAGCTGAAGTGGAAAAGAGAGTGGTGCCTCTAATATTGGTCTTATTTATTCACCGACGATCTATTTGGTAAATATGTTGGCTATTTGTGTGTTTAACTAGTACGCATCACACGTAGATTCCTAGAATTAAACTGCCAAGAATGGGCATAACAAATTGTCTATTGGTTATTTGATATTATTTATGAAAATTATATTAAAAAATACTGATAGCGTGTTTCGGGTACATGTGTGCGCTATAATTGTTTGTACAGTCTAAAACGTTACCTACCTGTCCGATGTCCCCTTGGAGGCCTCACTGACTTGGTACAATAAAGCCAGGGCGTGTATGGCCACGTTGAGGCTGGCCAGATGTATGAGGCGGTGTATAGCATCGATGTGTGCGGTCGTCTCCGAGAGCCGCTCCTTGTCAGCGAATGGATACGCTCGTTTCACTCCCGTTAAGATTGCTGACATAAGACGGGAGTCTATTTCACCCTATAACCGTTAATACTGATTAACATTCAGAGGTAGTTCAGAGCCTGAATTTTTGCCTGATATATGACAATATACATAAAAAAATACGTATCATGCATAAATTAATATGTTTTAAGATATTTTGAGAAATGAACAATGCAATTTAAATGAGACGCTATTACACTTTCTTAGTGTCTTAAAGCAAATATTTTGAAATTATTAAGCATACACTTCTTTAAAATAAGATATAGAATGGGTAGAAGAAAAATTAGATATTCACTATTTGTAAGTAATCATCTATGGACAGCAAGCATATTAATCAGGTTACAAGCCTGTTTGTCCATTTTTGTATTTATAAACAATACTAGGACTCAAACTCAGGTTTTCTATACCTATATCATACCAAAATTACATAAAGTCTTATAGTGCATCTGGTAGAAAGATTGTTTAATAGGAATGATTAATCAACATGTAATATTTAAAAAAAAATACCTTTTTAATAGTAGCCTTAAAAAATGCGAAATATATCCGTATGAGATTCTCTGCTATCTTTGAGTCATCCTTGCCAAGGAAGAATTGATTCAGAAAACAAACCCCATAGTACTGTGCTCGGGATGATATGTTTGACCTGTGAATAATTGCAGAATAGTTGTTATAATAAGGGTAACATAATCTTTGAGAGATAATAGCTACTGTATCAATAGAAATGCACACATTCATAGAGTTATATCAAATATGAAACTTAACACTGGCTAAAGATAGCTATATTTAACAATACATAAGCGAAATGATCAACAGAAGAAAAGGCAAAAGAAAGAATAAGAGAGTCAATACTAAATATGTGGAACATAACACTCATGTCTTCACACAACATTTGTCTGTGTCATAGGCGCTACAGACACATAAAGAAATTAACACAAACTCATAAACCCAGCATTGGATTTTAAATTCATACTACAATGCATGTAAGAAAGAGGGCAGAGATAGGTGATACTATAAAATGTAACTTACCTAAACAACATTTTCTCAATCTCAGCTAGCACAACTGCCTTCATGTTACCGTGATTGTACAGCAACTGACAGAGATGGTAAATCACCTTCGATGAGACTGACTGAGATGGATCACCAAGCTTATTGATTATGTTAGTTAACAGCATCTGGAAATGTAGACCACAGAATTTGTATCAGTAAAATTTACTGAGATCAACTATAGTTTTAAAGAAAAATAATGCAGATAAAGTAGTACCTTTTCCCTTTCAGGATGATGCATCAATAAATATGACATAGCACTGACAGCCTTCTCCTTATTTGCTTCCACAGTGTCATGAGCAAACTTGTTAAGAGCTTCCACATATGCTGAAAAGTAATAATACAGTTAAATAAAATATTTTTTAATGCAGACATTTTTAAGTCATATTTATATTATAGTCCCATATATTTGGGTATTTAACACCATAAATGATTTCCAAACAATTAACACATGTGGTTGCTTGATCTGGCAAATTATATACTATTACACTTGAGGCCATCAATTGACTTACAATTGTGCTAGAAAATTCTTTAGGAAATTGGTGAACCTGAGAATTATCCATAATGTATTTATAGTGTTTAAAATCTGTCGACCCACCCTTGATCAGCACAAGCACTACAGCCTTAACCATCCTTATTATACAATTTCACTGATATGTAACATAAAAACAACTAAATAAAATATACTGTTTTATATTGACTGCCGTTTGGTCGTGTTGGTTGCAAGTGTGACTGCCGATCGGGAGGTCCTGCGTTCAATTCCCGGGTGGGGCACTATTGAATTTTTCTAATTTAGTAGTGGCTCAGAGTCTGGGTTTGATGGCAATACACTCACCACTTATTCTGTAGTGGGACGTAAAAGTAACTGGTGAAATGTGGGAGTGTACCACAGTGCTCTGCTTTCCTCTTCGGGGATT
The DNA here is from genome assembly GCA_018244875.1 of Ardaris sela periphema. NCBI lineage: Eukaryota > Metazoa > Arthropoda > Insecta > Lepidoptera > Hesperiidae > Ardaris > Ardaris sela. The sequence goes on along the minus strand of DWTQ01000041.1, from coordinate 1,872 downwards.
ACAGGTGTGATTTTACGTTACTGTTCTATTAAATAATTAATCAAGGTACATACTCCCATACAATTCTTTCAATTGATCCTCAAAGTACCAGAGCTTGAGGATGTTCCTCCTTGCTTGTTTATTACCAGATGTCATTTCATCTATATGAGCAAGGGAATGCTGTGCAAATGTGCGTAGCTTAATATTTGGAATTAATATATCTGATACAAGGAGTTCTGACAAGGCATCTGGAAAAGATTAAATCTGTGAAGATATCAGTATGTAACTTTCCATGTTGGGGCAGATAAAGAATATATACACTGACCCTATGTTGAGATACCAGGGTATTGTAAGAGACAACTAAACCTGGCACTGGCAGATCATAGTATGACACAGTCTACCATAGCATACTTGGTATGGGAAGTTGCGCTCTCCAATCTGCAACCCTTGACCTGCATGTCCATTGGGACTATGGCCATAGAAACCCTCAAAAGAGGCTTTTGTTTAGCAGCGAAATTCTGCAGGCTGATGATTTGATAGGTTAATTAAAAGTTTCATACATAGAAAAAATATTATTAAAAGGTAAATTATTCACTCAATACTATTAGGGTTAAAGAAGAACAGTATCTTGGGACAAGTCAACAACAGCCATTTGGTTTTGAACTAAGCAAATTTATTGTTACAGTTCACAGACAATTAAAAAAAAAATCCCTACACAAATAATTTTACATTTGACACTATCTGGTTCAGTAGTTTCAATGTGAAATTTTGTAGTCTCTTAACTATTATTTTTCATTCTTTATGAATCATTCTGTATGAATTATTTTAGTCTCCTAATTTTTTTTGTGAAAGGAAACCAAAATTTCATACCTATGATAACTATGCCATCTTTCTTCTTAGCTGGCTTCACACTGTTGATTAAATTTCTTAATGCTGTCAAGTTATAGACAGGATTATCCTGAAAAAATATTTCAGATGATGTTATTAAGTAAAATGAGTAAAGCTTGAATGCGGAAATATTTACACACAAACATTAATGTAGGTGAACATCATTCATTATTTTCTACTAGGCCCGTATAAACTGATGTGGAGTGCCAAGGTCCGAGGATAATAATGCTCATTTTATTATATAAGGCATATATCTTGCAATAGGGTAAGACAGGCTGATGATCATGTGTTTTTCTTTGAAGGCTCTCACAGACTAGCATATTTTCATCATGCTATACACCTGTTTTGGCATACCAGTCATCAAATGTGTTGGTCTGAAAGAGCCCTGTACACCTACACTTATATAAGACATGTGGAGGGCTCTATCAGACCCATGTATCAGTGCTGTCAGTATCATTTCTACCATACCTGGATCAATATTGTGGCAGCTGCAACCCTGTCTCCTATTGCACCTTTGTTTAAAAGTGTTTTAGCCCACTCATGATCTGATGAGCCACTCCTTTTTGATTCTGAAAAAAACATTTTCATTTGTCAATGCAGAAAATTGTCCTTTGATAATATGTTGATACAAGAACTATTTCTTGAAAATATGTTTAAAAACATGAGGGCCAAGGTTTCTATTGTAAAGAACACTAGGGACATGTTTTATGGGCTTAAAAGAACCTTTTTGTCTACAACACATTAATTCTACATGTCACCAAGGTGTCATTTAAATGCAAGGAGTCATTCATCTATACATCTCATAGTGTGTACTCATCTAGAGTCAATTGTATTATACCCTTAATACCTATATTGTTAGAAACTTATAGCAGAATCTATACCAGGATTTCAGAGCAATTTGAATTTAAACTAAGTGCATCAATTAGAAAGACAGCAAGCCAAACCAACTGTATTGATCACCTGTCAATGTCCCAAAGATGATTTGAACTTAATACAATACTCCAT
>DWTQ01000040.1:0-11835 GCA_018244875.1 Ardaris sela periphema | reverse complement strand
CTCTAAGCAAGAAAGCTAGTGAATTTGGTTATGTCTTGATTAAAAAAGAGCTACTAGCAGAAAGAGTTTCTTAGAAGAACAGAATCACCAGGAAAGAGTGGTGAAAAGCTCTTCGTCTTGCAGTGATATGAATGAAAATCTGGTTTCTAATAGTGATGATTCGGTTCAATATCAAGAGCAAAACATTTTCTTGAACAAATCAATCAGTACCTCAGGATGCAATCTTGGGAAAGGTTTTCCTGCTGGAATGGGTGATTCTGTTTTAGGAAACCTTCAACAGGGGAATGGGAAAGATAATGAATGTAAAGGCGTATCTACAGCACGTTCAGAAGCAAGTATTTCTTGTGAGGAGGGAGTTTGTTCCGAGAAAACAATGAGTTTTATATTGTCAAGAAGTTATAGATTTAGAGATGAAGTAGTTCAACTTTCTGCTGACTTGGACGGTAAAAAAGAAGAGGTGAGACAACTGCAGAGTAGCAAAGATGCATTACAGAATGAAGTTTCGTGTTTGCGAGCACGTTTTGAGGAAATTGTTTCACTTAAAAAGCAGAATGAGGAATTTAAAAAGAAGTGTAAAGTTCTAGATCAAAAAAATTCACGTTTGATGCAGTATAGTAAAGATCTTCATGACAGGGTGGAAAGACTTTCCGAGGAAAATCTCCGTTTAGAAAGTGAGCTAAGTAGTATTAGGCAAGGCTTGGCTGACAAAAACCAAGAACTTGAGGAAGCAAAAGCTCAATCGGGAGAGTGTAAGGGATTACTGGATTGTGCAAATAAAAGGATCCTAAAATCAGAAGAGGAGAAATCAAGTCAAATAGCAAGGATTGATCATCTTACTAGGGAGAAGAATCAATTAGAAGAGGAACTAAAGATTATACGCAGAAGTTTCGATGCAGTAAGAAGCAAAGAACCTAAAGCAACAAATTATCGAGGAGTAAAAAACACGGGAAGTTATGCTTTTGCCTCTTTTGTATTGTCTGGAGCTTTTGCTATTGGTGCAAGTTTAACAATACCTTATTTAGCAATATGCATTCCGCTTGCTTTAGCTACATTGACTTTTCTTACAGTAGGGTGTTGCTGTTTATATAAGGCAAATACAGCACTTAGTGATGTTAAAGCTGATCAAATAAGTGATACTAGGTTAATAGTTTAAGAGATCTTCCAAAGAAATTATCTTAACTCTTATAGTTTTTTGAGCATGTTCTTTTATGTTCAGCAGCTTTCTTTTTTAACCAGCGGTACAGAGTTGCTATTCCCATCTCCAGAAGCTCTGCTACCTCAATCTTTGTCTTTCCTTTTTCTATCATCGATACTGCCTTTTCCCTTAAATCCGCACTATACGCCATTATAACTCAAATACCTTATTATACCTTTATCATTTACTTTGGGAAATACTATATTTTTTTAGGAAGTTCTTATCTAAAACGCTAACTCTGGGACCCTACATCTAAATAGTAAAAGAATTATGTTTACATAAGTTTGAATTACGTTATATAATGTATATATCTGTCTAGGCTAGGAGGTGTTATGGCTTTTGTTACAAAGTTAAAAAAACATTTTGTAAAATTTAAGCAAGGGTTAGAAGTAATAAAAGAAGGAGAGAAATTAAGTATTGGGCAAGAGTGGTCAGAAACAGATGAATTATTTGATGATGAATATGAGTTGATTAAAGAAGAACACCTATCACAAGTTTTATGTAATGATCGGTTAGAAATCTTAAGAAAGCAAGGACATTCAGAGGGCGACATAGATGAAACATGTAGTCATGGTAATTCTTGGTATACTCAAATGACTATACCGATATTTGAGAATAAAGTGCCACCATCTTTAATGGATAATCGAGATTCATTACGTAAACAAGTGTGTGTTTGGTCTGCTCAAAAGCATGGTCTCTCACAAAGCCAAGAGAAGTTAAACAAAAAGTTGCTAAGTATTGTGAAGTATCTAGACTGGTGTGATGAAAGTGCTCTTTTTGATTACGGTAACGGTAGTGTTTATGAGCTTGAAAAATTTTTAGAAGATAATAAAAGCAATCCAGATCTAAAAGTTGTTCTTAATCTTCAAAGAGGGGAATCTGGGGCAACGATATTGCATGCAGTTTTAGGAGCTCGAGTGGGCCACAATCAGGAAAATCGAGCTTTAGGTCTACTCTTGGCAGCAGGAGCAGATCCCAATGCAAAGGATAATAAAGGAGAAACACCCTTACACTATGCTACTGCTATTGGTAATGATAAAGGCGTGAGTTCATTACTTTGGAAAAATGCTAACCCTAATATACGTAATAGACAGGGAAAAACTCCACAGCAGATTGCAATCGATAGTGGTCACTATAGCGTAGCAGGGCTCCTTTTAACTAAAGAACAAGAGGAGTTACGTAGAGAGTTATATAACATTCTTATAATACCTATATTCGGCCCTATTCGCTTCACTAAAACTTTAAAAGAGTTTTTGGATAAACACAAGAGTAACCCAGATCTAAAAGTGGTATTAAATATTCGGGGTGAAAGAGATGAATTAGAAGTTCTTGAATTGGCTAGACATATTACTTATTTTGATAAAGCTACTGGTGCAGAAATAAGGGAGTTATTTTTGAATGCAGGAGCATCATGTGATGTACTTTATTCTATAGCAAAAGAAGAACGTCCCCTCGTTTTATGGAACCGTTTAACGCCAGGTCAACAGAAAAAATTAGATGATTTTTTAGACATGGTATCCAAAGCTAAAGATATGAATGAACTAGAGAAAGTTATAGATGAGGCTATCAGATCTGGAGTGTGGATAAATTTTAACAAAGACTTTTCTCCAGAAGACCCTATTATATGTAACTGGTGTAGTTTCACAGATTATGTGATAAAAAGAATTGGTGAGTTAAAAAAGAATCCTAAAGTTGCCAGTGATGTAATATGTAAACTGGTATCAAGAGGAGCAGTGTTTTATACTAAAAATAGTATGGATGTAATGGGCAAACTGGAATTAGAATTTAAAGATCATAAAGCTAACATAAAAAAAGCTCATGCAGATTATATTAATAATGCTCATAAGTTTATTAAAATTGCAAAAAGTGCATCTAATGGTATGGTAAAAAATGCAAAAATGGATAACTCCTCTTTTTATTTAGAATATTCAGAGGATAGCACGATAGATGTTGCGAAGATTACAGATGGAGCAAGGAATTTAGGACTAGCTCAGAAAGAAACAGGATATGGGAGAGATGTGATAAAAATCGGCAAAAGCGAGGTAGAAATTATAACGGCAAATAGTATAAGGCATTATACTGACCTTACGGATGGTAGTGATATAGTATTAATTTTCTATACCAGTTTGGGAGAATTAGAAGTGAGATTGTACCCTGATATGCAAAATAAGAACCTCATAAGGGTAGAAGTAAGAGATCAAGAAATGTGGGAAAAATTAAAACATTGTAACGAAGAGCTAGGAAAGAATTGCTCACTTGGTGGGTATTCAGTGTGTGATGCTATTGAACAAAGATATTTTGAAAGGCTTGAAAAATCACATCAATCTTCTGAAAAAATTACTCTACTTAACAAACAGAAAAAAGGTAATTGGTGTGAAAGAATAAGTATGGTACCACGTTCAGAACAAACAACAGGCCGTTCTGTAGGGTAAAAAACAGACGTATTCAAAGCCCATAGATCGCTCATTTAAATTTTAAGGGATCTTATAAGGAAATTTACTAGGTGCTTATGTTTTTTCAGAAATACCGCTTTATGTCGGATTTAAAAAGGCTGGCTGTTTCACATCTTCTACTTCTTTAAGCTTTGTATTGGGATTTAGAGCATTATACAACGAAAAACCTATACAAGCTAGCCCAACAATCACGCCAATTACCGTTACTATGACATGGATTTTCAATGCACAAAATACAGCACTACCCGCTAATAAAATTGCACCAACAACACCAGCCACAATTGGTTGATTTGATGATTTTCCGTCTGCAGAAATTCCTTTGCCAGATCCACTACATGGTCCAGTTAGAAGTGGGATATCAGGAGTATTTGGCTCTCGGGCAGTAGTGTCTTCTGAAGCATCTTGAGGCTCTTCGCTACTTTCGCATACAAGTTGAGGATCTTCACCATTTTCATTAATGTCTTCACATAATTGAGTGTCAGTTTCTGTATCTTTACTTTCCCATGTAAAATTAATAGATTCATGTGTTTCTAGATCTTCAATATCCTTATTGATATCTTCATATTTAGTTGATACAGCTTCAGTATTATCACTTACAGGCATATCATTTTTAACTTCTATATTCAGAATTTCTTCAAATTCCTTGAGAATCTTTGCACTTTCTCTGCAATTATATTTATTAGCATAGTCAAGTAGTGTATAGCTTGTTTCTTGGCTTCCTGCTCTCTCTACTTTCACTTTCTGGTTGAGAATTTTTTTCAAAATACCACTCTTTTTAGAAGTTTCTAGAACTGCTCTAATAGCTTTACTATTTTCCTCTAATATGCAGGATACCAGTGCCGTGTAAGTTATTGTTAGACCATTTGGCAATTTTTGGATCAATGCCTCATTAAGAACATCCTTTAAAAGTTTTTGTTTTATTGCTTCTTTTAAAAACATCTCAAAAGTTTGATTATTTTTATAGAACATAGAGTGGCACAGTAACGTCAGAGTCCCTTCCTTTTTCTCATCCTTGTAAATTATTTTTTTTGTAAGAGGTTTCTGCGTGTTGTAATTAGATTTATTAAATTTTCCACTAATATTTTCACCGTTTTCTATCTTCTTTAATAGCTTGAAAAGCTTTTTTTTATCTTCATTTGTAAAATTATCCTGATCACCTGCCAGCTCATAAGTTATATTTTTTTCGTTCTTAATCTTTTTAAACTTTGACATTATATTCCTTTCTCTACGATATTTAGTTTTATAAATTAGTTACATTAATAACTTATTAATCGCTTAATTAAGGCGCCAATTTGTAAAATTTTTCCAATTGCTCACTCCACAGCATCGGTATTTCCCTCAAGTCAGATAGCTTCAAACCTCTCGGTTGTCTACCACTTACTATGTCTTCTTTAATCTTCGGAGCTAAATAATTTAATCTTAAAATTTGTTGTATTCGTCTTGTACCTATATTAATTTTGGCACTCAGTTCCTTCACACTTGCATATTTTCCTTCCTCTAGCTGACGTTTCCATAGGTGAGCTCTCACTAATGCTTTCAGTAGCGCATTATTTGTTTTACCTTCTGGCTCTATTACCACACATTTGTTTCCTTTCTTTTTTAAGTTCATTGGCACAAATTCTATATTATCCTCCGAACTCACTTCTATTTCATCTTCTTTTACCATTACTCCTTTTATTAACTTTTTCACTACTTCTTTCTGCTTTCCAAAACTTAAATTTTTCCATTCTTCCGCTTTTTCTTCCCATTTTTCATATATCTGCTCCGCTTTCCTCATCACTTCTTTTTCCACTTCTCCTGCTACTACTGTTCGATTTACTGATTCACAATTCTTCCCCCTTAAGTGGTTATTACATATGTAGTATCGATATCTTTTATTCTCCTTTTTTGAGTATGTCAGAGTCATATTTACATCACAGCTCTTGCACTTAATTATTCCCCTAAGCAGCGCTTCCTCATATTTTGCTTTCCTATATGGTTGATTCCTTATCAATTCTTGTGCTTTTTGCCATTTTTCCTCTTTTATTATTGCTTCATGCTTTCCCTCATACTCTTTCTCATAATGCCGTATTTTTCCCATATATATTGGATTTGTTATTATTCTTCTCACCGTGGCCTTTTTAAAGATATCTGATTTTGTTCTGTAACCTTCTCTATTTAGCTCCCTTGCCAGTTCTGCCATTGACTTCAGCTCCAAATATCTTTCAAATATATGCTTTACTGTTTTTGCTTCTTTCTCATTTATTATTAATTCTTTATCTTTTACATCATACCCTAGCGGTAAAGTTCCACCCATCCATAATCCTTGTTCTTTTGATGTTGCTATTTTATTTTTTACTCTCTCTACTATCATTTCTCTTTCTAGTTGTGCTGCTCCTGACAATACCGTTTGCACGAACTTTCCCATTGGCGTATTATTGTCAAATATCTGTGTTACTGCTACAAAATTTACTCGGTGCCTTCTAAAAAATGATGTTACTTCGATGCTGTCTTTTGTTTCCCTTGATAACCTGTCCAGTGTATATACTACTACACAATCTACTTCTCCTACTTTTACATCTTCAAATAATTCCTTTATTGCTGGTCTTTCTAAATTTTTTCCTGAAAAGCCACCATCATCATACTTTTTTGCCAATGCTACCCAACCTTCTCTGCTTTTTATATATTTTTCACATGCTACTCGTTGTGCATCTAAACTGTTAAACTTCTGCTCTAACCCGTCTTCATTTGATTTTCTTGTATATATCGCACATCTTACTTCTTTTAGCATCTTCTTCCTTTTTAATTTTCTCTCATACCGAACAAAAATGGTCCATTATAACTCATTCCCATTATTTTCCCTGCTACTGCCGACAATGACGTATAAAACTCTTCTCTGTAGATTAAACCCTTATCTGTTACCATCACTGCATGCGTCTCTTCACCTCTCTCTAATATTAGCTCTGTCCCTTCTACTGGTAATTTATCGCTACTTATTCTTTTTCCCTTCTCTAGGCGATCTGCTAGATACTCCAGTCTTTTTGCTCCTTTTCTTGACATCTCTCCATATTCTTCCTCCTGCATTCTATAATGCTAATCTTGGTATCAGATATTTCCTCGAATGTTGTGGTGCTTCTTCCCCATATACCTTCTTCCATATTTTTCTCAGCTCATCCAAAGGTTTTCTCTCTAAATTCATTACTTTCTTTTCTGTTTCTTCCTCCATATTTTTAGCCTTTCATAAATAACTTTTCAATTCTGTCTGTTTCTTTCTTCAATATTTCAGTGATCTCTTTGCTGTTTTTCGCATAATCCATCGCTGTCATCCCAAATTTATCTGCTTGTTCTATTTCAGCCCCTGCTTTTACTAGCTCCTCCACTATTTCCACTTTCCCCACCATACATGCAAGGTGCAATGGAGTGCATTTATTTCTATATTCTTCCGCATTTACATTCCCTCCTGATTTTATCAATTCTCTAACGGTTTCTAGACGTTTCTCCGTTATCGCTAGGTGCAAGTGCTGTGTATCCTTCTACATCTGCTGCATTCACATTCGCTCCTTTTTCGACTAATAACCTCACTGTTTTTGCGTCTACTGCATAATGCAGAGCTGTTCTTCCTTTTTCGTCTCTTTCATAAATATTTTTATATGAGTTCTCTAATAATTCTTTTGCTGACTTCTCTTTCTTATCAAGCTTTACCATAATCTACCTCACCTTTTCTTTAAATTTAAACCCCTCTTTTAAGCCTTCTTTCTCACCACCTCATCTATCATTTCGTTCACTTGGCTCATTATCTTGCTTGCTAAATTTTTACACTCTTCCTTTATTAGCTCCTTATCTCTCTTTCTTATTTCTTCTATTTCTATTATTTTTAACTCCGGTAAATAGCTTCTATCTAACATACATGCTATTTCTTCCACTAAACTCTCTATTCCATAGCACGTCAGCTTTCTACTTTTTGTTATTCCACCTTGCTTTCCCAGAAATTTACTCGCCTTTTCACTCTCTTTGCTATCACATAGACGATACTTTTCACTTTCCCATATGTAGTACATTGGTGTTGCACCGTACTTATTCAGTTGATTAACTTCAGCTCCTGCCTTTACTAGCTCTTTTATTATTTCAACTCCTGCTCCTCCTATTTTGCATGCAGAGTGCAATGGCGTACATCCACTGACATATTGAGTAGCATTTACTTCTGCTCCTTCCCTTAGCAGTACTTTTACATTTTCTAAACTTCTCGCAAATACTGCGCAGTGCAGTGGTGTATAACCCTTTTTATCTCTTGCATTTACCTCTGCTCCTTTTTTTATTAATAACCTTACTGTTTTGTAATCAGAGATTTCCACTGCTTGGTGTAATATCGTCTCTCCTTCTTCATTTCTTTTATTAATATTTTTAAATCCGTTACTTGATACTTCTTTAAAAAACTTACTAAAAGATTCTCTCTTTTCTTCGTTGAACCCCATTGCATACCTCACAAAATTAGCTTTTCTAGTGCCAGACAAATTTCTTATATTTACCTGCCGCTATTCAAGTCATGTCCGTTTTAGCATAAGAAAGCAAGTCTTTTTCTTTTTATTTCATACACTCTAACCTATTATTAACATAATATATGAGGATCTAAATATAAGTGCTTAACTTATTATAGATATTACTTGGCTATTTTTCCAACTTCTGTTCAAATGACGATGTTCGTGCCACGTTAGTACTCCTGGGTAAAATACCAAAATGTAACTTTCTAACTCGTGTATTGCGTCCTTTTGCTTTAAATCTAAATTGTTTTCAAAATGAACATAGTGTTCTGCCACACCAAATCTTATAACTTTTTGGTTGGTAAAGTCTTCTACCTTGTAATGGTGAGTAACGCTAAACCTTTCTAAAATTGGCTTGTACTTTAAATTCCACAGTTGTTCAGATAGTTTGCTACTTCCTAGTAAAAATTTATCCCCTTCCTCTTCTACGCTCGTAACCGGAAAACATGCGTTTATTTCCCCTAAGTTCCAGCTATCTGATAATACTATCTGCGCTTTAGCAAACTTAATCTCAGGTAATAAGCTCTGTGGTAGCGGATATAACGTTTTTAAATTATTCCACTGATGACTTCTTTCATAAAGACCGTTATAATTCTTTGTGTGAGGCTCGGTTTCTCCAAGTATTGCTACATCTAATCGATATATGTCATTACTAAATGCTTGCTCATAATGATCGCGTAGATAGTTTTCTATTATCCTAATAACTGGACCACTAGACCTGAAAAAATTTACTCTTCCAAATGATAACACTGGTCCATCTTTTTCTATTTTTAACCCTGAATAATCCGATAACAAACTGCCAAAAAAGCTTTCATCTAAAATGAACCTGCTAATATTGTAGTGATCGTTAAAAATCCTCATTAGTCTCGATCTTGCAGGTAATGATAGCTTTGCTAGTTCTACTACTGCATCAACAAAGAAATCATTTGGTACCTCTTTTATCCCTACTTGCAACTCAAAAAAGTGTTTACCGGGTGGCTCTTCAATAATTGTAATATCTTCTATATTTGCCCATTTTAATGCTATTTTCAGTGACGCTGATGTTCCTCTTAAACGCTGAAATTTTATTCCTTCCTCTACGGCTTTTCTTTTGTCTTTTGCCCAATGCAGTATCTCTCCTAACCCATATTCTTCTATTATCCACGATAGTATTTCATCTTTAGGATTAAGCTTAAATCCTCTTATCCTGCTTGGATCAACTTTATAATCGATTGCTTCTACTAGCCCTTTTTCCTGTTTTGTTGCATTTGGTGGCAGTAACATTTTAAATTTCTCAAATTTGCACATTCATTCCCCAGTACCACAACATCCTCTTTTGGTTCTATTAATTCTACGTTTTCTACACCATCTACAAATAAATTTGCTATTATCCATGATCTTGTAACACTCCATCCCAGTCTTTTGCTTGCTTCAAACTTTTCGATAAATTTCTTCTTCACTGTTTCAATAATATCTGGTCTTTTAATGCTAATTTTACTGTGGATATCTATTTCAATAATATTGCAACTTACCACTTCTATTGTATCTGTTAAAATCCTCACATCCTCCCTGTTTAGCTGATTTCTGACAATTTCTAGTAATTCTTCTTCGGGTATGCCAGTTGTGGATAATTGTGTTGATAAGATTGAAACTTGTACTTTTCCTGGTACAGGTGATTCTACTAATGCATCTTTTACTCTTGTATCTGCTGATAATGCATAATACCGATAATTTCCTCCTGTTGACCAGCCAACTATCTTTGCTTTAATCCTTTTCCTAAAATTTTCATCTTTTTCTTCTTTTTCTCTTTCAACTCCGTAAAATTCAGCTAAATTATCAAGATCTTCTCCCATTGCAAACTTCACTAAATTACTTTTTACTGCTTCATTTATTCTTTCTCTCAGCAAAAGTTCTCGCCATGCTGCTACCTCCAGAATCTTCATCGCTGGGTCACTTTCTACTAATGCTGTAAAACCTGCGTCTCGACTCACTAGCTCTTCTTTCATTCGTGAAAAGATTTCTTCGAAGTTCAGTGGTTCGATAATATTTGGCTGCTCCACCTTTATACCACAACCACGTCAAAGCGAATCTTTTCCCCCATTGGTAAGTACAATCCTTCTAGGTCAAGCGTTACTTTTCCTTCTTTCACTTCTGTTATTTTTACTTTTTCTAACTTAAATCTCTTTTCCCATTTTTCCAAAGCTTCTGCTGTTGCTGCGTAAATTTCTAGCGTAAAATCGCGATTGATTGGCTTGTCAACTAATTCGAACAACCTCGACCCATAATTTCTCCGCATTATTCTGCTATTAATAGGAGTAGTTAATATATCAATAATTGATTGCTTTAAGTGCTCTATTCTTTCCAACTCTTTTCCAGTTTTATTGCTCATCCCACGCATTTTTAGCCTGCAAACACGTTTTCACTACCTTTTATTACTTTAAAACCACATGAAACTATATCTCCTACTCTTCCCACTCCAAGCCCATTGGCAAAAACTGTTTTTGATCCTTCAATTAATACTCTTCCTTCTGTAAAATTATCTCCTTTACGGCAAACTGGCTTACCATTTACAAAAACATTGTTACTGTCGCTAATGCAGAAATGCGGTATAGCTTCTCCACAGTAGTCTCCTAATCTCACTATTCCTTTGTTCAATTTAAGTCGATCCTTTCTGCTTTCAGTTTTATTCCACTTTTTGTCATTTCTATACTCGATTCCCCAGCCTTCAGTGTTATTTTGTCTGCTACTTCAATCTCTAAATGATGCTTACCTTTATCATATGTAAACTTTGTTCCATCTTGAAACTTCACACTATTTATTTCTTTTTTATTTTCTAGTGCAGGGTACTTTTCCTGATATATTCCTGACAATGCCACTCCTAATGATAGTTCACCAAGAGGAGAAAATATCATAACCTGTTCATCAATGTCTGGAGGACACCAATCTCTATCTTTTCCTGCTTTGCTCGTTATCCATGGCAACCAATCTGTTAAAAATTCTCCTACTTTAACTCTTACTTTTGCTTTTTCATAATCTATTTCTTTTACAACTCCTATACGAACAATATTGGCCAGTTTTCTCTGTAATTCCGAAATTGCAAAATTATTTTCTAACATTTATTTCACCGATTTCTATTTTGTGTGGCATAAATTTTCCTTCTTCCCAAATAGATCGACCTACGTGTATTGTATGCACCCACTCAATCAACCACACTAAATACGCATCTAACTCTGGCCTAAAATCATCTCCTCCTCCTGATATAAATTCTCCCGGTGAAACATTTTTCATATTCCAAGTATTTTTATTTACTACTCTCGCAACCTCAGCAGCTAATGTTCTGACAAGAATAGGTGCATTTTCTACCGTGCTATCAATTACTATTCGTGCTTCAAATCTTGCTTTCAGCGCTAATTCTTCTGTTCCAGGATCATCTCCTTTTTCAAGACTGCTAAGTTCTACAAACACCGCTGGCGCTAATAATTCTTTTCTTATTGATGGATAAATTTCGCACGTCTGTATTGCTGATATTTCTTCTTTTAACTTAGTGCAAATTGCTTGATGTAAATCTTTAAAATTCATACATTTTCTGTAATATCACGCTCAAAGAACTTTTCAAGTCTGGTAGAGACTCATGACCTTGAAACCAGCGATTTGGTCTCATAACCATAGTCTCCCCAAAAGAACCGTGCTT
>DWTQ01000039.1:0-11959 GCA_018244875.1 Ardaris sela periphema | reverse complement strand
CTAATGACCCGATTTGGTTGAAATTAGGTATATGTAGTAATAATGACACATTGAATTAGTGTCAACAGTAATGAAACACCTTACCCTCTTCCATCATCGCCTTTCCGCGAACTTTTTGACCTCCCCTCGTATTTACAATATATTTTTTAAATCCTTAAATTAAATTGTGGTTTATAATGCGAAAGTCAGAGGCCCAACTCACGTGGAGTTTATTTAACGGACTTCATTTGAAAGGGATGTCTGCTTAGTTACAATACAATTTCTTGAAATTATTAGTTACAACTCAGATGAAGATACCCTTTTTTCAAAGTATTCATTTATTGATCTTCATCTCCCAGGTTTGTTCCGGTACGAAAGCAGCTTTCCACCAGGAGGTGGTGTCAGTTTCCGTCGACGAGGCGTCCCGGTCTGCCAATATCATAGCCATGGGGCCTCTGCAGCACAAACTCAACATCATGCCCGAGTGGGAGGGCATGTTCTGCAATATGGCCATTTAGCAAGAGGAGAAAATTGAAGAGGAAGAAGTGGTGGACAGTACCAAAGACAATGCAAATAGTGTAGAACATTCAAACAGTGACAAGTGTAAAGATAAGAAAATAGAGTGTGGCAGTGAAAGTACGGCGGAACCATGTGAGCCAATGGCAAAATTGCTAGTGAAGAAGAAGGAGAGAGGGAAATGCGAGTGTAAAAATATTTTCTATACAGAGAAATGCATGTTTGAGGACTGTGATGAGAGTAATGAGAGTGCAGATGAAGAGCAAGAGACACATTCTATGAGCTCTGAAGATGATCAAGACACACTACCCTTGTCTCAATTATCCAGAGCTGATGCTGTGTCTACTTTAACAGAGGCATTGAATATCTGTGACTCTACTGAAGATGCTGATGCTGAAGGACCTACAGCATTCACATCAGTTGCAGAATATGATGCCAAGGATGTGTCCAATGATTTTCATATACCCAGAGCAGGAAGGGTAAAAAGGAGACGGAGAAGGAAATAGTGATAATGTTGTTTAGGATGCCTAACATAAGGCCAGAATCTTACACATTCCAATGCCAGTGGCAGAGGCTTGTCAGGCCTGGCTGAGTTTGGGATGTGGCTCAGTGGTACACTACATGAAACCTACACCACTATGAATTTTGATGGAGCTGCATGGATTCTCACTTTATTAATGAAGAGAAACTTTGACCCCTTTCACATAACTTGGGATTATTTAAGACAAGAGTGAATAAGCACTATCCAGGGTTTAGCACACTTGGTGCTATGCTACATTATAGGTTGCATCTCAGTTTCCATCTGGTTAGATAGCAGTCAAATGCAAGTCTATCGCTAAATAAAAAAGGGTATCAGTCCTGTTAAAGACTGTATTCATCATCAACCCGTTTTCTCGTTGCACCAATGGCCACAATTCTCCTTTCAGGTTGAGAAGGATTAAGTTCATAATCCATCATTTAACCAAATGTGAATTGGTTGGACACAAAGATCGTATTAGCTACATCCAATGCTATATGATCATACTTTAACATTAATGGCGTTGCTAAAATGAGAATTGGTGATACGAAAACTCTAACACTGTCATTAGACCAGACCCCTTGGTCCAATGGGCCTCACTGCAAATCTAAAAAAAAAATGGCCCGGCTGATTTCCAGTCAGGACCAATTTTTGTGCAGTGTGTGAGTTTATTTATTTCTTATGTGTTTGGATCTAACTTTGTATATATAAATGTATACATGTTGATTATCTGTTTGGTCATCATAAAACAGGCTTTGCCTAGGTTGGAATGTGATGATCATGTGTTGATTCTTGAGTGTGAGTTCTATCAATAAATCTTATAATACCCATTTTAATTGAACAAAGAACACTTTGTTAAAATTTGTGTATATTAAATGTGTGATGGACTTTAACTTAAAATAAAAGTATAAAAGGCACAGGAATTGTATCTATAAGGGAGTGGATGAAGAACTTTTGTCTGTATTATATGTATGTGTGTAAATTAATTATTATATAGTTTTGTATAAAAATATCAGACTATTCCTAATTTTATGTTCACAGTGTTTTACATAGTTTGGCCAGAAATCTAGCTGTGATTATATTTTTTATTTTGTACAAATACAGATACCGAATGTTTCCTAAATCACCATAAATGAAGTTTGAATTTTGTCTTGTGTGCAACATTTATTTAATATATAATCAATATTTAAAAATAAAACGTGTGTGTTTGGTAAATAATATTGACCATAAACAATTTTATTACCCTAAATGAAGTTTTAATACATAAAATGCTATTGTTTAATTTTTTTAATGCCTGTTTCTCGCACATAAGCACCAAAGAGTTTCCAATCGTATTTTTATATGGTACACAAGGTATTACAAATGGAATAATGATTTAGACCTTTCCCACATCACATACTTCATATTTTCTTTGTGTTAAGTGAGCCCCATGTCCAACAGTGTTGTGATATACTGCTGAGCAACAATGCTGATTCATATATATTTTATGGACTGTAAATTATTACAAATAAAACCTCGGAGAATATGAACAAAGACAATTTATTAACACTACTTATTTACATAAAACTTGAATGCTTATGAAGTGGCTTCAGCCAATTTTTGTTCCTTGTCCTTCGCAATTTTAATTGGAGTGTCTCTGCCGGGGTGCTGGTTGCCTTGCAGGTCAATTGCAAAGTTGTAATCCAATGGGTTCGCAAGAGCGTGATCTATTGCTTCATCCAAATTTTCCAGAGTGATGAATGTTGTGCTGAGTTCCTGAAACATAGAATGTGCTAATGAAGTTTCTTTAATATTTATATCCATTGGGAATCTGGCCTTCAGACCCGTTTAACTGGGCCTTGTTTAGTTCTATCTTGACTAAATAGGTCAAATTTTGACCGGCTAAGGAGGAGAACACTCTGAAATCAGCATGAATATATAAGACTGATGAATGTAGAAGAATCAAATCAGGTTTGCAAGGACAGATATTTGACATTTAGTGCTCACTCCTCAGACCATAACAGCCCTGGTGTTATGATATAATTAATAAGCGTAATATCACACCTGTAATCCCTGAAGAGGTAGGCAGAGGAGTGCAGTAGACTGCTTTCACCAGTTACATTCTCATCCCATTTTGTAATAGGCAGGTGAGGACATTTCCACGCACAGGTCAGTAATCCAGTGTACCCACTCAACCATTGAGACAGTCATAAGTTATAAGAATTTATTAAAACAATGAGTGTAATAAACAGGTTTCTCTAAGAACATTATATTTTGATGAGAATAAGCTACTTATTAAGCTCAGAGTGAGCTACTCACTCTGTGAGAAAATAGCCTTGCAAGTAGCCAATTAGTACATAATAAAACATTTGTATAAGTATATGTATATGTGTATTTTATTAGTCGTCTCTGTAGTTCTGTTGAAATAAATGTGTTCTGACTATGAATGCACTTTTTAATTATTTTAAACCTGTTAATACATCATCATCTGTTACATGCTTTAGATCAATTAATGTAACAGTTTTAATAATATAGTACACTCCATGCAGCATTTTGTTAAAATAAGAAAATTAAATAATGCTGTTAGTGTCACACAATGCTGCATGGAATGAAATAA
This sequence comes from Ardaris sela periphema, assembly GCA_018244875.1. NCBI lineage: Eukaryota > Metazoa > Arthropoda > Insecta > Lepidoptera > Hesperiidae > Ardaris > Ardaris sela. Next base: position 8,351 of record DWTQ01000039.1, on the reverse strand, counting down.
TACGTATGAACTTACTTTCTGTTTTCTAATCTCTTCAGAAGCCTTTTCGATTCTTTCTCTAAGTTCTTTATCCTTGGCTTCCATGCGTGCTAGGCTGTACTCCTCCATAGCGGATAGCTCTTGCTTCCGCCGCTCTTCGCGCTCAGCCGCTACCTGAGTGTTCCATTTCTCGTTGATCTTCACGCTTTGCTCCCATTCCTCGGCCTCTAACTTTAGAGACATCTCCGAGCTTGCGCTCTGCAGTGACGACTTCTCTCTTATCATATCGTCAAAATAAAAGCGTCGTATCGCTCGCATCTGAGTCTTATAATTATTGTTTATTCGCAACAATTCGACTCTCTCCTCTTCGCTAACCTCGGGGCGCTTCGGAATACGGTATATTTTGCTTTTCGCTACCGGCAACCATCTTGGCTTGCGATGGGCTTCTGCACACTGCGTGATTATAAGCCATGTACGTTTCAGTAAGCAGTTGTTGGATATCATTATAAATAAAAGTTATTATGTAAAAATTGAACACAACAATAACATAACCCCTTTCTGAAAATCGCCCACTATTAAATGACATTGACAGTGACTGTAGTTTAATAAAATGGAAGCAATACACAGCTGTTGCCTTTGTTAAATGTATCCAATAAAAACAATTGAAATCAATATTTAAACACAATTTGACTATTTAGTTAGTTTGAAGAATAATCGGTGTTATATTAATATGTTTTTTTTAATCACATGACACTTAACTATCTACTGACACATGCTTGTGTGTTATCTATATTAATGTAGTTGTTATTTATATTCAGTCAATGACTATTTATTGATGGTGTATGTTGTTATTCCTTTTTGGCGAAGAAAAAATAATACACAATGATTAAACTATCAGCTTTAAACGAGGAATCTGACGAAGATACAGGTTCTGAGGAAAGAGTATCAAGGGAGGCTCCTAAGGAGATCGCTTTACAACAATATGCAAAGGCGCTCGATCTACACAGAAGAGGAAACTTACCGGATGCCACCCAGCTTCTCAAAGATTTACTGGACACCGAAGTACTATACGATGTCAAAAAACCAGCGCCAACTGAGGTAGTAACAGATCAATTGGTTAATTTAAAGTATTTATGTTACAAAAATTTAGCGGCTATGCTGAGCTCAGCCGGCGAAGTTGACGCTGCGATCGATGCGTATACTGCAGCGTCAGAGCTCGATGATTCCGATGTTATGTTATGGTATCGTTTGGGGCTTCTCTATATGCAAACTAATCGGTACGAGATGGCTCTCACTACATTCCAACACGGATTGCAACGGAATCCGCGCCACTGGCCATGTCTCGACAAAATTGTCACACTTTTGTTAGCTTTGGATTTAAGAAAAGAATGCATCGCCGCTATTTATGATGCTCTGCAATTAGACCCTGGGTATATGAGAGGCCTTGTGTACAGAAAACACATCTTCACTATTTACAAGCATGAAAGAGATTATTTGGAATATGTTAACCCAATATACAGATGGGATGAAGAAAACGAGGAGCCAATTGAAGAGGATAAAGCTGAGAAGTTGTTTAAAGAAGCTGAGGATATAAGAGAAATATTTTTAAAACAACAGCAGGCAGAACATTTCAAATATATATTGCCTCATTTGAAACTCAAAAAGCCAATTACTGAGCTAACTTGGACATTAGTGGGGGAAACTGTAGTTGACATGCACCATTATATGACAGATTATTGTTTCAGCCATGCCTGTCCATTGGAAATGGTGACTGAATTAGAACATCAGGTGAACAAAATGGAGGTGTGTGAGGAAGAGCAGAAAGAAGTGAATATAGTTGAAAACAAGCAAGAAGAGGTTGTAAAAGATACAGAAAGAAATGTGGATATACCCTTAGAGAATGAGAACAATGACATGTCAGATAGAGATAAGCCTTTGACAGATACAGAAAAGTTTGAAAGTGATATTGAATCGTCAGTGGAGCCTAAATCACATAAGAAAAGTCCTGTCAGGCACCGCAGATTGGCTCTTAGGCACCTACAGCAATGGGAGTGGTGCAATTATCGTCCTTCTGCTCGTAAAAAAAATACAAAAGATAAAAATATATATGACACATTAAGAAGAATGGTACCCCTTGGCTTAGAATCTCAAATGATGCAGAAAAAAGAGAAGCAAGATAGGGAAATCTCACCTGATATTGCCGATTTAGGTATACTGTTTGAAGAGAAAGATATGGAGAAAAACCCAGAAGAAACATACTTTGGCTCTGAAGATGAAAAAAAAGATGTAAAAGCATTTGTTGATAAATACACTGAAAGTAAGCATGATATCATAGAAATATTGAAAGATTATTTGGCTATTCTAGCCGAGAAGTGGAGAATAAAGTGGCCAGATGAACTTATAAAAGTGTTTGCACAAGCAAATAAATGTTACAACAATCATATTGATATACCAGCGTGCACAGATGACAACAGACAAGAACTTTTGCATTATACAGCTGTCAATTTATTAGTAGAGGAATTGATTGTAAATGAGAAACTGAATAGTGGAAACGATGAAAAGGATCTCCATGATCTTAGTGTCATCAATTATATTGGAATTATTTTAACATTGAAACCTCACATATTTAATGTAATGGATTGTTTGGAAAGTATGTTACGGCAGCTATGGGTAAAAGCTCATACATACAATCTAAATAAATGTGATGCTTTTACCTTGGACTGCCTGTATGATCTGTTGCATGAATTTAACGCTTTAGGGGAGCAACGAAATAGCTATAATTTGAATGTAATCAATTTCACTTATAAACCTGATATTAATTTAAATAGCGTTCTAGAGCCCATCACATACATAGAGAGGAACATGAAGTTGGAAACAGTTAATGATCTTTTTAACAAAGGAAACTATGAAGAAGTTTTGGTTATCGTAAATGACAATTTTCACCATTTTAAGACAATGGTAAAACGGCAACACTGCGGTGTATCGTTAGATTTTGCCGCCTACTTAATCATTATTTTGGACACTTGTTGGGCTCTTGGTAAAATTGAGAGTTGTTTACAGTGGTCATTCATATGCTTACATGAAGCCTTAAAACACTATTTCCGGTACACTTCGGGGTCTGCTGATTATGAAAAGTGGACAGTGACTGTTGTCAAAATATTATGTAGCGTGGAACATATCCTCAGCGTTGAAGGCTTAATGTATTTAGATTCTGTATCACCAATGGACCTCAGCCAAGGACTCGAAGATCTCATCAGGATTATAGGTCATCAAGTCGAGACTAAATCAGCCGAAATGCCCTTTGATACAATTGCACCATGGATTATAATGCATTATATCTTGCAGAGGAGGGACGATCAAGGCAAAGGTAGGCCTGTCGATAAAGATTTTTTTGAAGACATTCCATATCCATTAATGGTGTTATTCATTGGTCATGAGCAATTAGGGGATAGACATTGGTGCTCTAAATCTGATGGCAAACTACTTTATTTTATTCTGGACACGGTTGTACCACGAATGTGGTCACCGTCCCTGTCCAAGTCATTGGAAACGATTTGTCAGTTTATGGAGCAATGTGTTTATTGTTTGTTTGGTCACCCTGTGCTAAAGAACAAGAAGGTGAAATATCTGACTGAACATAATGTGAAGCAAAGATCTTTAGACTGGTTCAGGGCGCAACAGTTATATGAAATATTTCGGCCGCCCGTCTTGCCCGGTTTAGAAGGCAAGGTGTCTGGTATCACCAGCGACACAGAGACATTGTTCCATCGAATATTATCATTGCTGCCGCCAGAATGCGATCCACACAAGTACGTGCCAGAGATGAAAAAATATATGAAAGGAATTGAAGAAAAGCTTCCAGTTGTCCCACCCCTGTTACCTTACAAAATGAAGGACATTTATTTTCTTTTAGGTGATTACTACTTTAAAAAGAAGGAAGTGAAAAGTATAAAGTTTAATACTCTCGATGTTGTTGTAAACAACGACCGTTTTAATTCCTGGGCCCAGATATCGCTAGCAAAAGCAATGGAACTGGAACGATTGCTGAACTCATGTAAGAATTTCAAAAATGACGTAGAATTTTTGAATCCAGCAAAAACGGCAATAAGATGCTTCAAGCGCTCATTGCAACTGGTCCCATCACATCGCGATGTCAGAGTTGAATACGGAAGTTTCGCGTATTCCGTGCATTCATTTTGCTCGAGATTGTTGAAACAGGCCAGTGAGTCACTCAGTATGGAAGACTTTGAGTCGCTGGAAAAACAAAAAGAAGACATGTTGGATACTACACAGAAGTGCTTCAGCACTGTTCTCGCCAATTTAGACAGCAGCACTGAAAAATCTATCGAAGAGACATGGCAAGTTTACTACATGTTAGGGAAAGTAGCCGAGAAGCGAAACAAACCGCCATCAATATATTTAGATTACTACTTCCAAGGCATAAAGTGCTTGCACGAAATCGATGCAATTTATCCTGCAAAAATTAATTACAGTACACCTACACATCTTTGCATAGAGGTCTTGGAGTTGCACTACAGAATCCACGCTTCGATTCTGAAGTACATTGAACAACATGAAAATAAACCGATACCGACATTAGTTGGAAAAGCTTTTTCTACGTATATTGATGAGTGGCTGCAAGGGCCGTTCACAAGAAAGAGGAGGCAAGAAGGTTCTGTAGAAACAGAGGGGGAGGCTAAACCTGAAGAACCGATTCAGGCTGCAAATATTCTTAAAAGATCTGTCAGTGACGCCGGTGAAGAGGATACCCACGAAGCGAAAAGGCTTAAATTAGAACTAGCGGCCGCGAAGGTCAGAAGGTCCGCGTCCTATGATACTGAGCGATCAGTTGTAAAGGAAGTGCCAGCTACGAATGTGACACAAACTGAACAGTCCAATGCGATCGTCGAAGAAGTCGTCGAACCGAAAGATAGTCAAGAAACTGTTGTTTTAGCAGAAATACCTAGTATTACAAAAGTGGGCGAAAAGTGTGACAAAAGTTTGAAAGACCCGCCGGAACAAATTGTCGTGTTAGATAGAAAAGAAGATAGTTCCAGTTCTTCATCATCCACATCATCGTCCGATTCCAGCTCTAGTGACTCCACTTCAGATAGCAGTAGTGATTCCAGTAGAGAAAGCGATACTTCGAGCAAATCTTCAAATGATTCGCGACCGCTCACCGATGATGAAATTATGAAGATTGTTTCTGCCTGTCTCGATGCTTTGGAAGACTGCGCGGGTCGATTTCCTCAGCATTATAAAGCAATTTACCGCCTTGCTCATTACCACTTTTACTACAAAAGAGGTAGAGACATAGAAAGATGTCGAGATCTGATGTTGTCTACGTTTACATCGAGATTTGGCCAAAAACTCGGTGGTTTGTTCAGTGAACGAAAGCAGTCAAATTTTTTCAATAACATCTGGAAAATACCCTCCAGTGAAGTAGATAGAGCGGGTAGCTTTCCGTTTCATATGAATCGATCCGTATTGCTTACCATGGAAATACTGAAAGAAATCGACGATCACAAAACGTTATTAGATCTGAGTATGCATTTACAAAGGATTCCAGATCAGGACAAAAAGTATTTGCGCGACTCTGATAGGGAAGAGTTGGCTCAGCAAGCGATCTCCTTGTGCGTCCATGCTTTAAGGGGCCAGTTAACCAGGTTCAGTCAACAGGCAGACTTGAAGAGTAACGAGGTTGAGCAGCAGGCGCTGAAATGTTTAATGTTAGACATTTTCAAAGCGTACCAGCGTGCCCAGAAACAGCCGAGCGCAAAGCAATTTGTAAATTTGATAATTGACGGTTACAAATTGATCAACACTGGACCTTTTGAAAACAAGAATTTGATTGATCTCAGTATGAAATACTGTCAGTCGTTGAAACAGCAATGTAACAATGTGAACTCATTAGATAAAAGTCAGAGTTTACCAAAGAAACAAACAATTAAAAGTGCTGATAGTGTCAAAACGAACGTTAATACAACTTCCAATCCTCCAAAGCAGGATCTTAAACCGGCTACAACAACATCCGCCGCAGTGATGCCAGGTGGACTGCCGAAGATGTCGGCACAGGAGATGGCAACAGCTTTCCAAAACTACGTTCCCCTGCTGCATGATCCATTGCTGACTCAGCAAGCTGCTGCGGCACTTTCGCTCTCTTATCTGAGCAACATAAGTGCTACTATGGCATTGCAGAACTCTTTACAGTCATCGCTGCAGTATTCTGCGTTACAAAACTCGTTCCAAGCGGAGTTTTACCGGCAATGTGTAGGACAGTCGTACTCTCCTTTTAATCTTCCACCACCAAAGAAGCAGAAGCGCGGACCGAAAGCTGGTTCGATGAACAGATCTGTTCCGGTCGGCACTTCTCAGCCCAAGCCTTCGAAGTCCGTTACCACTCAGTCTGCTCCAGTTATTAAAGCGATTCCTACCTCTGTCATTACACAGAAGCCCGCGACAGCTACTTTGGCGCCGAGCATGGGCACAGTACTGTCGTCTTTGCCTGCATCGATGACCGCGAATCTGACGTCTTTTGGAGGGCATTCGTCCCACTCCCACTCGACTGGCCACGGTTCACCATCCCAGGCGCACATGTCGGCCACGTCTACAATGAACGCAGCGATGCATACAAAGCCACCAATGCCACTCCAACAGGTCAGTCCCGGTAAAACGTTGCAGGAGAAGTTGGCGGAACGTCAGAAGCATTTACCGTCCGTTTCCAAAGCTGTGTCGCACGACGGTGTGTCGCGAGAGATAAGTCAGTCGATCAGCCGGCTGCCATCGTCTTTAACAATAACGAAGACTTCGATGCCGAAGCAGCCCTTGCTTGTCGGCAAAAGGCCAGAGGCTAAGAAGTCTTTGCCGTTCTCTGAGCCGGAACCAAGGCACAAACCAGTGTCGTCCGACGAAATCATAGTTCTTGATGACGACGAATACAGTGAATTTCAATATATTAATCAGACCTCTTATACAGCTGTAACATTAAGGACTTTTGTGAATATGTTTAATTTAACTAAGTGATCAAATTGAAACCGACATGTATATAAGTATATCTTTATGTATTTTTATAGCCATCGATACAAATAAATAAGCAGAAAAATGTACTTAAAAATGTGTTTTATTTACATATGAAATTTCATTTGCATTATACAATTAGTGATGATGTTTTATTTTATGCTATGAATGGTTAAGAAATAGGATTAACTGTGCCATTATTTTTCCCTTTATTATGCATATTAAAAAAAACAATTTATAATCTGTAATATATAAATGACAATTAAAGTAGTAGTCCTGTTCCATAAGTATTTTGCTATATATATTTCATAGTTTTATTAATTACTATTTTAATAGATAAAGAACATTTTTTTTTAATATTACGGTAAAACAATGAATTGTCTACATAATCCACATACATACATAATATCAAGCCAATTTCCCATAAAGATAGGCAGAGATTAAGGATTTTTGCTGGCTATCTACTTGACATACTTATCATCTGATAACCTTGAAAATAGTTATTTGATTAAATTATGTACATCATTTAAATCAGTGGGAACTTATAAAGGAGGTTAGATAGGTCCAAAATTATTACAGTTATAAAAAAAAACACCTGATTAAATACGGTACATAATTCAATCATTAATATAAGATATGGCAAAAATTATTTGAGATTAATAATCAGAGATAGTCGACTCACACTCTGAACATTTTATTTATTTTAGAAAAACACGCAGTTAGATTTATAAAGAGATAATAATATACATATGAACAAGTCTATCTGATACACTTCTTTCTCACTTAATCAATTCAATCTCGTAATTTGCTTCACACAATGATGTATTTTACAATACTCTGTAGTGGTAGAAGTTCATCATCATGAGGCTGAGGTTCCAGCCCGCTACCAGGGTGGCTAGGTACGCTATGAAGAGTAAAGGCAGGGGCAGAAGGAATATCCTGGTATTCTGCACCATAGGCAGATCTGGAACACAGGAAAACAAAAATAAACTATAATATCCTGTCAAACAGTTTTTTTTTTCTGAATTAATTTAAGTAGCTAATCACTGATTTTACCTGCAATGAAATATTTTATAGTGCTCCACAATACAAAAGTGTTTTAGGGTTAGTGTTAATTAAAATTGAAAGATACTATGGTAAGTAGGGACGAAAATATTGCTCGGAAAAAAAAAGTATATAAAATGATAATTCAGTTGACATTTAAATTTTTCCAGTGTGAATATTTGTTCAGGCCAGTTCAAAGAGTATGAGCAGTTTTATCACATTCTTATAAGCAGTCGTGGCCGAGCGGTTAAGGCGTCTGACTAGAAATCAGATTCCCTCTGGGAGCGTAGGTTCGAATCCTACCGACTGCG
>DWTQ01000038.1:0-11963 GCA_018244875.1 Ardaris sela periphema | reverse complement strand
GTTACACTATTATTATGTCATACATGATAATATAATTATAATACGTCACCAAACCCGGTTTTGTTGTAAAACAATCCATTTTGCAGCAAAACGTTTCTGTAATGCTGTTAGGCAATCTAGATATACTGATATATGTATGTATTCCAACTATCTAGGTTACAGCTTATAAAAAGTCAAAAGCACTTTGAATTTGATTAATTCGAAGTACTCGTATGTTTACATTTTATAACGATGTATGATCTTAAACACCCTTAGCACCTCCCTAGTTTATTAATATTGAAAAATTTTCAAATTTTATTAGATTGTGTTAACCCTATGATAAGAGTTTGAGTGATGCCAACCCCGCTTAGATGACGTAGGGGTGCATATTTTAGCTATTTACCCCCACCCCCTACTTATTTCTATGCACGAAATATATTAGATAATTTGATAATGTGCCTCGCAAAATCCTTTATATACGTACGAACCAAAGATACTGAATTTACGCGTCACTGTTCTGAATACGGAAACAAATTGAATAATAAATTTGCAATAATAATAATAATATGACACATTTATGAGCAGTTGGTTCCCTACAAAACGGTACTGTTGTCATTGTAAATCACAGCTGATTTTATTCGCCTTGCATGTTTGGGTAGTCGTATATATGTATGTAGGTACGTGTAATGTTAAAATTATGCTTATGTAATGTGATATTTGTGAAGTCCAGACAGCAGTGGGCGCCGGAAATACGCGAAAAATAGAATGAAAAATAAGTTCTCCCGATTATATTATCAACACTGTTAAGCTGTGTGACATAGATCCTTTCAGATTTACATAGAAATATGTATTATTAGCACCAGTTCATCGTATAACACTTACCTATATCCGCTTTATTTATATTCCTACTTTACTGTATTATACCTATTTTTCAGCGCAAACAGGATTCGTATCCGAATATTTGGTACCTCGTCTAGTCCCGGATGAAGCCGTAATCGACTCTTTGGTCGAACACTACTTATAATAAAGTAACTACGCTCGCTCGCTTGCTCTACGTACTCTACATACGCTCTAACACACATGTAACATTACGCCTGTAATCCCCAAAAAGGTAGCCAAAAGAGAGTAATACGCACCCACGTTTCATAAGATATGGATCCCACCACGGAATAGGGGATGAAAACTGATAGAAAATCCAGATTCCGAGCTACAGGTAGGAATTTCAAGTTGAAAAAACTCAATAAAACCACTACTATAGTATGTAATTTTATTTATTTGGTTCTTAGTATAAACATTCAATATAATCATCAATTCTACTACGCTAGTAAGACAACATAAATAGTATCGACTAAAGTATAGTAGAAACAAGCCTGCCAACCCGCTCTTGGCCAGCGTGGCAGAGACTACGGGCCTAACCCTCTCATTCTTAAAGGAAACTCGAGTTCCAACAGTGAAACGATTAAAAGGTCGGAAAAATGTACAGCAAAGGGATATATCCAAAGAAAGCATGATTTACTTCAAAATAAGTACAAGTGAACGTCTCTTTATTCTCGTATTGATTACGAGACAGTGAAGATATTGTTCACTGTCAAATGTAAGAACTAAAGATTATAAAACATTAAAATCTGTTTAATCAAGTAAGTCTTGCTATACCGAGATATGTCTTGCTATAACACATATTTTGAGATGACGGAAAAAAAACATGTTATATGTGCCTAGACAGACCGCGCCATCCCACGATCTGTTAGCGCCGGGATTAGTCGCCTCTTACGAAACCCTGTATCTTCTATCTGAGCGTTGCTATAGAAAATATATTGTAATATATCATAATATACCTTGCTGGAATGTATATTAAAGCTCTGTCTGTAGCGACCAGAAGTCCTTTAACGCTGCGGTCATACAAATCTTAATACGCTGGTAGCTAGAAGTTTTTGTCTACCCGCTCGCCCGCTACACGGGATTTCAATCTGCATCTCGATAGCTCCCCCGAGCACTGCATTGACCTTTCATTGGTTTTAGACGAAACCAGCCATTCAAAGGAACGCTACGGCGTACGCTTTTGCTTTACAGTTGAAAACTGTTTAAATTGAAAACATTATTAGTTCACCGCGATAAAGGAAACTCTAAAAACTAGGAGCGATGTACGCAAATGCCTCCGTCAAATACGTCACGCTAAGTTGTTGTTGTAGTTGTTGTCAACTGTCCAACGGAAATCTTAAATTCGCTGGAATTGCCCGGATTATCACCCCGTAATCTGCAATTATGCTGTGGGATCAATCTTGAAAATTCATGTCTTTCACATGGCCAGTTGTATGTCGCCTGTTCCCGTGTTGGCATACCGACAAACCTATTCATGTACGCACCAGAAAATAAAACGAAGAATGTTCTGTATCATTACAATAATAAACACTAAGTTTTTGAATAATATTTTATTTTTTATTAATTGTACCGAATCGAATTCAATATTCATAGTTAAGACAGGACAATGTCTGTCGGATCAGCTAGTAATAATATATTTATTTGCACACCATGAAGGAAAAAAAAAAAGACAAATAAATACAGGACATTAAAATTTGCGGTTTAATCTATAATCACCGATGTCTTCTGGACAACCAGCTCTGTAGGAGCTAATTTACTACGCACACATCACAAAACGTATGTAATTTATGTGTGTATTTTGTAGAGGACGTGAAAGAAATCTGCCAACACCGTGCTAGTAGAAATCCTTAATCACTGCCTACCCCTATGGGAAATAAGCATAACAATATGTAGGTATTTTGTTAGATGAGTGTGTAGCGGACTTTATTTATTGTATATCTAAAATAATCGTAATAGATTTTACTCACGAAACTATAGAGCTGTGAAAGCTGTAAAAATGTCTGCTGGTAGTAGTGTGTGGGTGTTGCTGATGGATAGGAAGGATGTTACGGGCGTCCCGCCTAAAGGCTTTTTGATTATCTCCCTTCCGGAAACCCCAAGCGACGTGATCTATGGCATCTTTGGGGAGGCTGCAAGATACAGCGATAAAAAAGTTTGGTTAGCAATCGACGAGGATATTTTATTGCAATGTAATTTTTGTGCTCAGCATTTTTTAGAATGAAAATAAATCGCGGTACGGAGCGACCTGTCTAGACACAGCTAAATGCCCCGGGCTCCTATGAGCAGCAGAGTTGGCGGTGCGAGAAGCGGTGCTTTGCCATCTCCAATCCGCATGGCCGGCGTGCGCATTATATGGGTATAAGCCGCCAGGGGAGGTCTATGTACAGCAGTGGACTAAATAGGCCGTTGATGGTGACTTTTTAGAATTGTCTGCCAGCCCACCGTGGTGTTGATATGAAAAAGAGATTTGTGCAAATCAATTAAAACTACGAGTTAATAAAGTGGAATACGTGGAAAAAAGGTATTAAATTCGATGTTTGTTTCCTTTAACCTAATTAATCCTGTAAGATTTTGAGTCCCTGCTGTTTTAAGCCACGAATCTCGTTTGGAGCCGAATGAAATAATTTACCGGGATTATTTCGCCTTATCACGCACGTCATTATCGTAAATTCCACAGGGTTTGGCCACATTGATGTAATAATACAATTTTTTATATTATTATAATATTATCGTGCTATTTCTTATTTAATTTGAGCGCTTTGACGATCAATACACCCATATCGGCTAAAGCGAATTATAATCTGTTGACATGTTCGTCTAGAAGATGCCTATTCCTTTTTGCCCTTAACCATTTCCGGTTGTGCATATTAAATATGTAACATAATTTGGAGCTGCTTTACCCAAATATCCGGGTTGCCATTCAACAAGATGTAATCACCCATACTGTGGGTAACACATGACGCGGTCATATTCTCCCAAATTGGTAGAGCTTGGACTAAGGAGCCAGCCAAATAATTATCGATTCTGTGACAAAATAGTCATTTAAGAATAAAAATACGACAAACACGTATTAGCTATATACTCGTTAATGATCTTTAAAACCGCTGAAAGCAATTGCAATACAGTACAATAAAACGAAAATCATATACAAAACAAATGTACGTATAAATAACATTGTCTTTTGCCATATAAGATGTCTCCACATGTAACGAAGTTGGAGCAAAGTAAATGAATACAGGCGGTAATAAAATGGCAGGTCGAAATCAATTAGATTGTTCACATCAGCGGTTACGAAGCGTTTCCGGGCAAACGGACACTCTCCGCCCTTTCAATGTTCGAGTAAACAAACGCCCTTGTCCATGAAAATTGCCATGCTTGATTACCTCGATATTGTCCGCAGGGCTTATCCTGTCTCCATTAAGCTGATAATGGTGATATGTTAGTGCTATCATTGTTATCGCTACACGGATTATAGGCACTGTCAATTATTAACTTACTGTCGCAAACCTCCGACTTCGACTCACGTTACAACTGATCACAGCTTCGTAGAGCACGAGCGAATGTTTGTGTTACTCAATCGTTGAAGATTGCATTTCGCGGTGAACGTTTTTAAGATATTGAGCTAACGATACAAGTTATTCGCTCTCGTAGTAAAGTTTGGGAAGTTTGTAGTGGAATTATCTAGTGATCGTTTTATTGGTTGTCCTAAGTTTATCGTAGTCTGTTCCGAGCTATGCAAGTGGTACAACCATATGAAAAAAGTAGACAGATTGTAGCGAATGTTATAAGGTATTATGTTAATATTAATTTAAATTATATATGAGTGCTATGTCTTAAACCTGTTCATTAGTATTTATGTCGGGAATGATTATTTTTACAAGTTTAATCGCTCTTGGTGCTCTCTGCCTATCCCGTGAGGGACCAGACGTGAAGATATGTTCTTATGTATTTAATTGTTAACAAATAAGTGATTTTACATGTTTTTGCAATCAGCGACGACTATCTGTTGACGCATTTAGTACATTTGTCATTATACCAAAATGTATGTACATATGTGTAGCTAAGTGAGAAGAGTAATAAAATATTTTTTTCTGCTGTTAAACCGCAGATCATTTTACTTATATTTCAACAAGACATCTTTAAAAAAAATTATGTTTAATTTCATAGACAAATAGAAGTATTTTATAAAGAAATCAATTTAAAATTGGTTCATAAATCAATGAAAATTTCCTAAATTAGAATTTAGTGACCCAAGCGTGCGTATACTTATTCAGAAGTACATCATGCAATCATGGGTGGTTGCGACTGCTGGTCCAGGCAATCTTCGGCATCATAATCGTGAGCAGCTTCATCATGATCCAGTTGATGGTCATTAAGTCGTCCAAGGCGTACCAGCCGAGACCTGGCCGACGCTGCATCGTCGAGAACTGTCGAGTCATTTGCAACGACGCACCGTATTTCGGGGAGTTCGAAGATCACGTTTTCCACGCTGTTGGGGTGATGATAATGTTTTTTTTTAAATCTTATTTTTATCGCGAAATTTTTCTCGGCAATAAAATGTATATTAATTTTATGCAGGGACATCCTGTAGATATATCGGTGGCTTGACGCGATCATGATGTGTCCACAAAGAAAACAAGACATCTGGGGTCGAACTCATAATAATATTTTGTTGTGTGTCACACATAGTCATCTAAGCCTAATCTGGACAGACTTTTCCTGTGGGATTCTGAAAATTAATAACAATAATTAAATACAGAAGTTTTCTATTTGAGACTGCCATTCTAATTAAATAAAAAATAAGTACCAAAACAGTTTTAATTACCTGTCTGAAATTTTGAATTTCCAAATTGCTTCATACTTTGTTTTGTATTTTTCTCCAACGCTGTTTGTTTTTCTGTTGATATAATGTTACAAAGTTTTGGACAGGTATATAAACAAAGTAATTTGTAATCCTTGTAATCTCCGAAGAGGTAGGCAGAGGACTGTAGTACACTCCCGCATTTCACCAGTTACGTTTACGTATGGAATGTATGGTGAGTCTAATGCCGTACACCGAGCACAAATCCAGACTCCGAGCCACTATTAGAAATTTCAACTAGGAAACATATCTTAATTCCACCATTTGTTCCAGGAGACACCATCACATTGCGAGCGTGTGCTCCTGACTTTACAGCGCCCGATGTTCCATAACTCCAGTTTGCCCGGACATTGGTTCTCAGCGATTCGTACCAACGTCACTGAACTTGAAATCGTGGGTGGAAATCTTCAGCACATATCGCCCAATACCTTCATGAGCCAGTTCGGCGGTAACATACGTGTCCTGGTGTTTACCAGAGTGACCATAAGCACTATGACCGCCGAGACATTTCTTGGACTTTCAAATTTACATGCGCTATATATCAAAAGTTCTATTGTGATGAACGTAATGCCAAATGCTATGCAAGCTATTGGGGCAACTTTACAAGTATTAAGAATAAAAGCCGAACGCTCATGGAATCCAGTTTCTTTGACGGGTTCGTCGGAGTTCAAACAACTGTTCGTTGTCGACTTTTCAATGAACGTGTTTCATGATATCCTTGGGCGTAACAGTTTCACCAAGCTATATTATTGTAGAGTTTTGAACCTCAGCTGGGGCAAAATAACAGCTATCGGCGCTGGTGGGTTCGATTCGTTAAAAAACATCGAAATATTACACTTGAGTCACAACTACCTTGTGACACTTCCGTCCGATATTTTCAATAAGATAATTCCACTGGAACCAAGAATTGGTCTTCACGAGAATTCATGGGAATGCAGCTGCTTAAATCAAAATTTGAGGATTTTGTCAAATTTGGACATGTTGATAGTAGACCCCGTCTGTCAATATCCAGCATCATTCCATGGTGTAACCTTTTCAGAATTCGAAAAGTATTGCCATAATGGTTCTATAACGAAATACATTGGTGATAATTTGTATATATTAAGTGAAAAATCCAATGCAGCTTATCATCAACAATGCGAAGCAAATTCGTCAACAGATAACTTTGAAGTATAGTTACGCTCGCCATTGCCTGAGTATAAATGTATCTCAAATAGAATTGATAGGTCAGTACTGAATTCCAATATTAACGGGCTTTCGACAGATGCTAATTGGTTGAGACCAGATTTCTCCGTTGAGACTAACAGATATTCAATGGTGAGCCTGGTGTTTTCCGGCCCATACTACGAATGTGGTTTAATGTGGTACAAGTCTTCGTGTCCCAACGAGGTATATTGTATAAATCATTTGCCGAAAGTATTAAAGGTATTTAACGTAGATTCAAGTATACAATATACCTTTTGCAAAGCCTCGTTTAAATCCGGTGAAATAAGTAGCGATAAATGTGTTGTGTATGATCTGGCAAGTTACCTTGGGTCTACCGTGTTTTATAAATCCGTATTATTGTTTGCGTGTATCGCGATTATTTCCCTACTTCTGGGAGCGCTTTGTGTTTACGCTTTGATACACAGGAACCCAATTCTGTTGAAATGGAACAAAAGGGTTGTATTTGTGAAGCATAAAACAGTTGACGCGTTAATACTTCCACCGAAAATACCTTTGAGGCGCAATTTGGCCGATGATTTAAATACGGTCGCCGGGAACAGCGGTGACATTTTTGTTATACCGGCAACTCGTGAAGAAACAATGCCCGGAAATTTTATAAGGACCAATTCTATTATGACCGACGGAAGCAGTCATCCCAGCTACATATCTGCTTTACAGCCTACAGAAGATCAATTAGCTCAATGGCGAATAACACGTCATTTTCAACTGAAATGTACATACGATACAATGAATTCACACTTGTCAAATCAGTCCTCAATGAACGATTCAGAGTATCTCCCTTATTTCTCGCTCGATAATACTGAGAATTTAGATGACAACGCAAAACTATAATAATCATAAAATATTCTAATATCTGATACGATTATTTCATTATTCATTATTAAAAGCGAGCCAATAACTCGTCAAAGCGGGACGATAATGGATACGAAATATTCTGAGTATAGAATTGATGGTAATGCAGAGATTTATGACAGTGCGAACACATAGTTATACGTGCATTAGAATTAGTCCATTAGTCATGTTACCATCTCCGCTAACATGGAATATGTTAGCGGTGAAATAATTTATTCTGGCCGGGAGCGACGCCGCAGCTCAAATGTTGTGCGCAGACCTAGTTAAATGTTCCGAGTGTGAATCAGTCCTAACAGCTGTTTGGTAGTACAGCAAAATAACAAGAACGATACATCCCCATGTTTATTTTGGTCGTGGAACGCACTGGATGGTTAAAGACGACGACCAAACAACTTTAATTTATTTGCAATTGTTGATATGCAGTACTTATGTATATGATTTCTTCGTATATTGCTACTGGCCGTTTAACAAAGGTTCAGAATCATGTGTAACTACGTATTGATTGTTTGTCATTATTACATCTCAAAGATACATCTTTATTATTTATATCCAACAGCGTTTCGGACACACCTAAAAAAGTTTTGTGACATGTTTAGTCCGCACAACGAGGCTTTGTTTCTTCGATCGAAAGTATATCTTTGTTAAATTGTTATTAAAGAAATGACAAACAAAATATTAATCTTCTTAAAAGAATATTACAAATTGTTTTAGAATAGTGAATTATGTTCAATGTTCATAACTATTGAGCTAACATTCAGAGATGAAACTATGCAGAACATATTTAGGTAATTCCACACATATTCACCAGTTTAAATTTTGTTGCTTTTCCCACCAATATTTGTTTAACTATGGAGCAACGTAGTGGTGAATGCTGCACACTTCTGTAGTTGTGAGACAGACCTGTGCCCAGTAGTAAGGACGTAAAAGCTTTGGAAACTCAAACATTACAAGGAGGTGTAGTTATTAATCACTTTATCAAAATTTCAACGTTGAGTGTATAACATATGATCAGCACAATCCAATGTTATGTAATAATTTACATTATTTTACACCTATAGCCAATAAATTTATTTCTCTGGCGATTTTCTGGTTTTTTTTTTCCGAAATTCCGAACACTTTCTTTGTACATTAAAACAGTACCCTCAATATTAAACATTTTGTCTGAGAAACAGTATTCATAAATATTAAATAAAATTACTCTATCCATTAAATATTGGTATGAGTGGTAAATGTTAACAATGCATATAAAGCATTTTTCTTATTATCAGCTAATCACTACAAGTACCTAATTACACTTCAGGCGATACTTTTATAGTGTCATCAAGTATTTTTTATTCTATAGTTCTAACTAAATGAAGCTTTAAAACTAAATCTGAATGAACTAAAGATCAGAACTTTAATTTCATTTGTCAATTTATAAAGATGTTGATGAATATAAAAAACATGTTATCATACATATATTACATTTGTTATTTCGTGTTACATGTTACTTGCATTAAAAAATAAAGTTTCAATTACGAATATAATTTTCTAAAACTTTACTCGTACTATTTTCTTCTCCAACAGTACAATACCAAAAAGATTCTATATAGTTGCAACAAACATCTTCGAGAAACACAGCTCATATTAATGCGGATAAATTAAAGGCTATAGATTTAAATTAAAAAAAAACATAAGAAATTTCTCCAAGTAGCAATGAAAAAGGAGGACTCATCCGCGATTATTACCGTTCAGCTTGAAATATAAAATGTAGCTATACCTGAAAGGGCGACTCACATCCGCGGTTGTTACCTAGTGTTGCACAAAGAAAGAAAAACCGATGCAAAAGGGGGCGCCACATCCGTGATTGCTACACTCCGGCTACGACCCGCGCGAGCGTCGCTTTCGCGTCCTCGGTATGAATCGGTCCGTACAGCTCGTTTCGGTGCAAACGGTGCGACACGCATTGTCTTGGCTATACGCGCCGTGCTATTTTAATTGCGCCCATTTAAAATCAACTGTACTACACGGGGCGATTAATAGTTTCTATCGTGTAGACTTGGCCTATACGGTTCATATGTCAGTGTGAATTTGTTTTTCCGTATTTCAACATTGCGGTAGGGATACTTTGCTTGAATGTTTCTGTTGGCAAGCAGAATTGGTCAGTTTCAACGTAATGTGTTGTTTTGTTATTTGTTTGTTGAACACGTACATAATGTACACCAAACAGAGGACTAGACGAGAACAATGGCTGACAATAAATATGTAATTATAACCGGGAATCCCTTAATTATAAATTTCAAATTTCCAAGTATCGATATCCGATTGCAAATAAACAAAATAAGTGTATTATAAAAAATCTATAAGCAATGAAGTGTCTATTATTATGTAGCGTAATTAATAGAAATTATATTTAAAACTTCACTGTGCCCAACACATAGATATGTATACGTCAATGTAACTTCCACACAATTCTAAAACTATAGAAGCTACTAGAACACAAAATATACTGGCGCGAGGAGCAGCGTATTTATTAACATACACGTCTACTTAAGACCAATAATTTAGGGATTCGGTCCTTTTCATTTCTTGCCAATTCTAAGCTTAGCTGCTTTGTTGGAGTTACGTCGTATTTAATCAAAGTCTCCGACAGTTTCATGGTGCAATGTCTCGATTATTTTCAGAAATGTTTTGCCGTTGCGGAACAATAGAAAGAATGCTATGTTACGAATCGTAAAATGTCGTCACGCACTTCGATACTGTACTGTTACGAGTAACGAGCGAAATCTTTGCGAAACAACGACCTTTGACACTCAAATGTCAAAGAGATTTTTGACTCGTGTCAATATTGAAAATGAGAAATTTTACTTCCTCAATTGTTTCTGGCTTGCTTTTTCGAGTGCGTACGATCGTTACTGTATTGAACTTGACACCTTTAATGACTAATAGGGTTGTCATTCTCGCTCGTAGCGCCATCTAGGTCACAAGCACAAAGAAAAATTCGCAAATGATATAGTTATGCGTTAACGGAAAACGTAACAACACGTCTACAATCCCCGAAGAGGTATGCAGAGGACCGTAATACATTTCCAAGTTTGACCAGTTCCATAAGTAAATATATTATAGTTGTAGTTACATAAATTTGTTTATTAATAACAGAAGTAAATAATTGGACAACATAATAATATGACGTACCTACTTTCATTTTAAACATGTCGATGGCCGAGAAGCAAAAGGTCGTAAGTGATTATATTTTGTAAACAAAGTGTAAAGCTGTAACCAACAATAGTGGGAACGGGCTACATTGGCAGCCCTCGCTCTTCCGGCGGCTGCGAGAACAATGCACTTGGCAGTGACTTTATCAGGGTTGGCAGATGTGTAATGTCGACGATTAATTGTTAATTACCCGTGAAAAATCGTTACGATAATAACATTTTAGCACTTAATAATTTAAAAAGTTTGACCTGTTTATTAATAATAAGACATGCTAATAGACCCTGAGAATTCCAATACGGCCGAATTTATCAAGTTGGTGAATTTGTCAATTACCAATCGTGGACAATGATTCCTCACAAGATTAAACTATAATCGCTTGTGTATTACTACTGTCTGCCCCACCCGTCAATACTTCTCGTACGGATAATGACAAAGGAATGACAATATTTTTTCAAAAGCGGACCATCAATAAAAATTGTAAGCGTATAATATAACAATGGAAAAACTCCAAGTAAAGTAACAGCTCTTTTGGCATCTCCGGTATTCATTCATCGTCTATCTGACCCTAACGACCAATTGTTATGATAATAAGCGAAAACTTCCACTGAAACTTCTCTATGTTCCAACGGTGGCAATGGTTCACGAGATTCAAAGTTTACAGCAATCAGTCACCCGTACATTTTCAGGGTAGATTACAGCATTAAGGTCAAGGCAAAATTTTTTTTCGTCTCATACCCTTTGGCATTTATTGGCTCCGGAACATATTAATTTTTAAAATGTCCATATGTTGAATAACATACCAATTTGTATACTCAATCAGATGTCGATTCCATTTCTATACTGTATTCGTTAAAAAAGTACCTGACAAAATAATGTTCGGACGTTATCAATACATTGATGTAATGCCCTGCCGCCAGAGTTTTAGCGTTGTTTTGGATAATATATTTTTAAAATTTCTAGTATTTATAGT
>DWTQ01000037.1:0-12132 GCA_018244875.1 Ardaris sela periphema | reverse complement strand
AAGAGGTGCGCGCTAGGGGTTTCAACCCGGTCTCCCGGAGTGAGAGGTCGAATTTTAAACCACTAGGCTATCACTGCTTAAATAAATTCAAATTAAATATTTTATTTCTACATGTTGTTGTATCTTCATTGTATTAAATCATTTATTTAATATATTACAATAAATAACGTGACAGTTATGTTTATTTAATAAATATCAGAAGAATTTTATGAGGAGATCTAAATTACGTTTACATCGGCCTCACGGCCCCTGAAGAGTTAAGCTGAAGGAAAACCATAAGAAAAAATATAAGCGCATTATTTGCTGAGCGGTTAGATATTACACTGGGTATTCGTTTACCTGTATAACGTAGGCACGGGGAGACCAACCGTGTAGCAACAGGGGCGCGCGCCGCGTCAGACCGCGCCCGCCTCGACACAGTCCCCGTTCCGTTCTCCTAAACAGATATAGCACGGGATATTTAAAAGTCCGCTAGAGGTGTGTCAGCAAAATGTTTATCTAAACTATTCTTTCCATTTTGATTATTGAGTACATTTTGGGATTTAATATGGGTCGTGGGCTTTGAATCTGAAGACTCAGAGTGCGTCAGCCTAGTCCCGGTTGTTTGTGCCCATTGTTTAGGGGTTGCTTCATACTAGACGAGGGGCTTAGACAACAACTCTGAAATAATGAATGGAACCTTTATTTTTGACGAGGAAATCAAAATTACCAAGGCAGCATCGGTCTCTGCGTCCCCAGTGCCCTCTTTCGCAATGTAAGACATATTCAGCAATACGTAACATTGTAGAATAAATCGATCTAAACATACGATACAGACAGTACGAAAAGGGTTTTTATGAGTTTTATATATGTATGAATTCTTTTATGATGTTACCTTCGCGAAAGGGTAAAAACCTCCATTTTCGACGGCGACACAAAAATCAATTACAAGCGTAAATTCTTATGAATTTTGTCGTAACTTGGTTGAACAGAATAACAAATTACAAAATGAACCTAACCGATTGACAGACGTATAACAGAGTTGCTCCCCAGAGCCTACAACACACGCCAGGTAGTGTGTGTGCGCACATGCTGGCCGATTGAGCTCAGTCTTACGTTTGTTCACGAAGTGACGTAAGTATACCACGGATGTGCACCAGGCATGTCGCCGGAACCGAGACGTCGCGTACTCCGGCAACATAAACACAGGGCTTTCTTCTGTATTTTGTTGTGAACAATCTGATACGAGAACTTTATAGTTTAGTTTTGGCCCGGACGCAACTGTCAATGATCGCAGATAGAAGACCTGTCATTAAAATATATCTGCGACACTATTTCGGAAAAATGCTGTGTTAAATGAGGAAAAATCGGTTCCTCAGGTGGAGTGTTAGCCTATGGGTGTGTATTAGCGAATAAACGCTGAAAGAAAAAGCAATGACGGCGCGATATTTACAGATTTTTGATTACGATTCGGCGACAAAATGTGGGCTTGTATTTACCAACCCGCAGGTAAACTCCGCTTGCAGTTAAAAAGGAATTCGGGGGAATTTTATCGCTCGTTAGAGACCTTAAACGGTGAGAGCGTCCGGACCCTCGCGCATCAGGAAAAACTCCCGCCCTAACATTAAACTCCCGTAGAAATAGTAAATATCTTTCAAAAATATGTCACGTTTGTGTGGCTTAATGATGGGAACACATTATAACTGTCCCGTCAGACAATGTTTCACAAAGTGGACAAAATCCAATAGGACAAAATGTACAATTTAGATTCGGCTGTACAAGGCAAAGTACGACACAGGCCCTGCCGTAATGAAGCTTCGATCACTTTCAAACGTTTGCATTCTATGTAAAAATACGTAACATAGGTAGGTAGGCAGAGGAGTATAGAACACTCCCACGTTTCAGAAGTTACGTTTACGTCCCACTATGCAATAAGCGGTAAGCCTATTGCCATACACCGGGCACATATCCAGACTCCGAGTCACTACTAGAAAATCTAAATTAGAAAAAGCTAATAGTGCCCGAACTGGGATTTACTACTACTACTACTATTTGTACTAGCTTAATAACAATCAATGTATACTCGTACATGTATGTAGATGTGTCCTGCCGTCCGGAGCTGACGACAGAGAGGACCATACATTACGCGGCGCTGTACATAAACGTCAGCTGTCCGCCGCCCGCCCGCGCCGCGCCCCGCGCACCCGCGCAGCGAGTGCCGCGAGCGGGAGAGGCGTGTGTTATCAACCAGTTCGAAATAAACAACATCTCCGTTGACAATGCACTTGAACTTTCATTTAACCTGTCCTTCAAACAAAAAGAAACTGGTTCGCATGTTTACTTGTTGTAAGTGGTAACTGGGCCGGGTGTCGTGGGTTTGATTCCAACCGAAAACCATTATTTGTGTGATGAATGTTGTGTTGGTTCTTTGTTTCGCTGTAAAGTAGTGTCCGTACACCATATGTAGAAGTGATTTTTAAAATATAGGTGCTTAATACTATGCTAATTTATCAGCCGTCTGCTTGGGGAAGGTTCTGCGTATTGCGGGATTATAAGACCGCCTGCAACTGACCTAAAAACTTAAAATTGTAATATTATGTACAAACTACCCATCAAAATTGAGCCCATAATTCTCACCGTGAGCATTATAGACAAATTCCGTGCAGGAAAGGGTTATGCCCAGCACTGGATTTCAACAGGCTGATGGTGATGATAATGTACAAAATAGTAACAATGACACCAGCCTGTCACGCCAACGATGGCGACAGGTGGCAGTGCCATAGCATCGTTTATTCAGCGTGCCGCGACCAGCTGCGATCCGGACGTTACCCTGTACCCGTCCACAGTGCACAAGATCTCGAATGGACAACAACACCAGTCGGCGAGTGCCGGCGTGGCGCCCAGCAAGCAGCTCAGCGGGTTACTCATTGACTGTGACACTTCCTTTATACCACCGACGTCCTCCCATGCACAGAGTGCTCATCATGAGCAAAAACCCCCTTTGAAAACACAGAAGGGCGTTCATTAGGGGAGAACTATGTCCAGCAGTGGACTGTAGCAGGCTGTTAATGAAGATGATGTTTTCTCGAGGCCATGTAATCTATCCTCTTATTATAACTTTTATAACTACTAATAACTACGATATTTTAACTTTCTTCATTTGCATAAGCGTAATGAATTTGTTAGGGTTTTGTTTCTCTACAAATTGTTGAACGAGCGTATTGACTGTCCGTTCCTTCTTTCTAGAATACCTATAACGGCTCCCAGAGTTAGCGCGAGAATAAGTTATTTCATACCTTTACACACGCAACGCACTAAGACCAAGTACCTGGGAAATTCTCCGCTGAACCAAGCCATGAAATGTTATAACTCTGTTTACCAAAATGTCGATATTGACCTATTTTCTGACAAGATAGGAAAATTAAAAAAAAAAAAGTATCGATAGCATTAAGTAATTCTTATTAATTTTTGTTATTAGCACTGATAATATGGATGGTAATTAAAAAATGTTATTGACATTAAGACGTTAACGCGTCTGCTTTTGATATATTATATTTTTTTCTCCCTTACATGTTGTGCAAGCCTATAATTTAAGTGCATAGATGTAACTGTTTTTCTAGTGTAACATTAATTTAAGGTCATTGTATGTACTTAGTTGGTATGCCTTAATAAATAAATAAAAATAAATTCATTAATTAATTCAGCAATACGGTGTTGGAATATAACGGTTAACTTCAATGTATTCATTGTTATCGAGTATTGTTATATTTACACTGTTTATCGCAAATTTCATTTTAGTACTAGAAAACTTAACGCCACAGTTCACCAGGCTATGTGTGAGTTGAACGTAAACGTAACATAACGCCTGTAATCCCCGAAGAAGTAGGCAGAGGAGTGTAGAACACTCACACGTTTCACCAGTTTCGTTTACGTCCCACTGTGGAAAAGGTGGTGAGCCTATTGCCATACAACGGGAACATATCCAGACTCCAAGCCACTACTAGAAAATCTAAATTAGAAAAATCGAATAGTGCCCGACCCGGGATCTGAACCCGGACCTCCCGATCGGCAGTGGCTATTGCAACCAACACGACCAACGAGGCAGTCATATTTGTGAGTTGGTCGATTGTAATATATGTATTGAAAGGAGGCTCCTTTTGATTAGTTGGTCCTAATATTTATTTGTGAACGGCAGGGTATGTATTTTATTTTATTTCTCTCATATACGAGTATATGCTGTTCTTTTATTTGTTAAGACTGTCTTGCACATAACCGACTAATAGATGACGTTTTTTCTAAGAACTAAAAAGGCATTATCCAAATGAGAAAATACATTCCAAATTCCAAATACGCATTATAGTTATTCAAAAAAGTACGAAATCCAAAATGTATTCATGCAGTTTATTTATTTCATTTCTTTATGTTTCTTTGCGTTCCAAAATCTCAGTAGATTCCGCAACCGCAGCCAGGTCCAGCAATGCCGTAGGGTCCGGCTATACCGTAACCAAGGGGTCCGGCGAGACCAGCAGCTCCATAGCCGAGGGGTCCAGCGAGTCCGGCGTAGCCATAAGCACCGACGTCCTCAGCGGTGATACCGACGGCTCCATTGCCGCATCCGTAAGCGACGGCACCGGCTCCAGCGGTGGGCAGGACTCCCTCGATACCTACGGTTCCGAGGAAAGGCAGAACTCCACCAGCCGCCAGTTCTCCGGCGTAGGAGTTCTCAGATAGTACAGAGACTCCAGCGGGGATCAGAGGAGAGGCAGTAGAAACAGCAACACCGGGACCGTGAGAGGCGGCAAGATGAGCAGGTCCGGCACCCCAAGCTCCAGCGCAGGGGGCAGCGGCCAGGGGAGCGGCAGCCCAGGGAGCACCGATGGCACCAATGCACTGAGCAGCGATGCTCTGAAATACAAATGTGAATTTAAATTAAGTAACTTGAATTCACCTACTAGAAACTGTAGAGGGATATATTATAACAATTAAATGTTTAACTTACTAGGTACCTATAATCATGCCTGTAATCCCCGAAGAGGCAAGCAGAAGAGTGTGGTACATTCCCACCTTTCACCAGTTACGTTAACGTCCCACTATGGAATAGGAAGTGAGCCTATTGCCATATACCGGGCATATATCCAGACTCTGAGTCACTACTAGAAAATCTAAGTTAGTAAAACCCAATAGTGCTCAACACGGGATTCGAACCCAGGACCTTCCGATCGGCAGTCGCGCTTACAAACAACATGACAAACGCGGCAATCATTATTACTTGTGATGTTTTAATGTTACTAGCACAAAGTCTTACCTGGATAAGGAGCGCCTGGGCGCACAGAACGAGGACGGTTTTAAGAGACATGTTTCTTTCGATACAAGTATGATTTTCAAATATATTTCTCAAGTATATATACTATTTTTTTATCGGTCAACACATACTTTAATGTTATGTACGTGACAAACCCTTCACCACCTAATGGATCTGTGTGCCAAGAATTATTGTGCAATACTCCATTCTCTATTATTTTTTTAAAAGGTAAGCTAAGCCATTCTTTAGTAACGAGAACGATCATGAAAAATTTTGATGTAGCCTCAAATATTGTGGACATTTTTTAAATCAGTGAATACCCGTGAATTAACATTGTTATTATCAAATATTTTTGAAGTATGTGTATTACGATACTCCTCAGTTTCCATGCACGTACAATATTCTTTCGTAATCTCAACTGACTCTTGACCATATAAAAGCATTGACGGATAGTCGAGAGGTCATTCTTGGATCATCTCCGTCGAATAAACACATCAATCATGTCCACCTTTGCCTTCGCTCTTCTCTGCGTCCAGGCCTGCCTGGTCCAGGTAAGTGAATTAAACATTTGTTTTCTAGTAACTTTTACTACTAGCAAAATTTTGGCGTCGATTGGATTTGATTTCTTTAAAATCTCGTGAATTTTCTGCATAAATGCTTGTAGTGTGAGTGTAATAATTGGTTTACATTTAATTTTAGTTTTAGTTCATTTTATTGCACTTATGAAAAACAAACGTTTATTGAGATTTAAAATGTTTATTTATTTATTTATTTAATTTTAGGGAAACTTACAGCTAATTACGTAAAGGATAGATTTCAAAAGAATAATAGGTACAAAATGGCCAATAAAAAGTTTCCACCGATAGTTTACATGTTAAAATATAAAAGAAAAACTACTTATCGCTAACCTACCACAGCTACATACCTGTTTGGTTATTAAAGCAATTCCACGCATATTTAAGTATCGATAAGGAGAAGAAAGGACGGGATTAGTGTGAAATAAAGAGCGAAAGATTGCCGGGGGCTCGGGCTGAGGTTAAGGAAGTAGCGGGGTGGGGGGGACTCGAACACCTCCAGGTCATCGAAGTAGGGGTACACGTCCAGGTGTAGCGCGCTGGTGTATCCGGGCAGCGTTAAAGTAAGATGTGTGTTGTTAATGGGTTAATTAAAGGACTCTGTGTCCAATAAATGCGACCTATATATTCACCGACACAGGGTGATAAATAAAAATATGTTTTCACCGACGCAATAAATATTTAAATGGCATGTTGTGATGTTATGAAGGTAACAGAAAGAAAAACTTGCAAAGGTCGTAGTTTTGAGAAAAAGAAAACAACTCTTAACATAAGTTACTGTACCTGTCTTTAGTTTTGAGAAATGATTTATGTGAATTAGTATCTAGTTTTCATAATTGGAGGAAAGATATGAAATTTTAAAGGATAATGTACTATCATGTACTTAATACTTATTAAAATCATAATGTTTAAAAATCTAACTCATAGTGTTTTACAACTTTTGGAAATATAAACGCAGTTGAAGCCAAAAAATCTATTAATAATTGCTTGTATATAGACTTAACGTAACATAACGCCTGTAATGTCCGAAGACGTAGGCAGAGGAATGTAGTACACTCCCAGGTTTCACCAGTTACGTTTACGTCCCACTATGGAATACGTGGTGGGCCTATTGCCATACACCAAGCACATTTTCCGACTCCAAGCCACTACTATAAAATCTAAATTAGAAAAATTCAATAGTGCTCGACCCGGGATTTGAACCCAGAAACAACCGATCGGCAGTCGCGACCAACGAGACTGTCAATATAGACATACGCGATGTTTGGTAACAGGGAGGTATAGTATGCACACCTGCACTACGGTAGAGATATAATGAGTCATTACTACGAGATATACAGCATGTATTTGTTATCAGATTTAAGGAAGACATGCCTTCTACAAAATGAAACCGTCTTACATATACAGATATTCGGTACGTTTTAACCACTCGCCCTGTAACATAGACTTAAAGGATTTTGTGAGTAAAACTGAGTTTTAGACTGGTTAGTAAGAAAAGCAAAGTTGCAAATTAGTTTGTGGACGTTTCTAAATATTTCGTTCCTATACTTACTTCTTACACTTCTGGGTGTTTTTGCCATCGATGGCGTTGTCGCCCAGATGCAGCGCGCGGTTAGAGTCCATGAATTCGATTTGCTCGATACAACCACTCAGTCCTCGGTAGCTGTTAATGTAGTTCAGGTTGTCTGGTATGCCGCCTAGAACATGACGCGGGCTTTATTGTAACGCCCTACTCGTTGCTCATATTGATGCTTTGTCGTGGTGAGAGATTGATTCTTGATTCGGTTTTAACCAGAAAGCTCTTTATATGGGTTATCAACTTAACTATCTGTACTGATTCAAAGTACTTGCCTTATATGCTTGATACAAGTCATAACATATGCACTGTGTGTGACCATAACGTCTAGTATTAGTAATATAAATGTGGGTTCCGAGTTTGAAACTTTATTCGTCATTATTCATATTTTATTATCAAATCTACAATTAAACTTGTCTCGATTTTTGAGCACATATTAGGTATTAGAGAAGCCGAGTTTTTAATTACAGAGTCATGGTCTCTCAGAAGAGTTTCCTTTTCATACTGTTGTATATAATTCGAGACTTAGAAAACAAATTACTCAGTTTATGCATGAGATACTCGTATTAGCGCTGCGGTATTAATTATTTTTGGCCTCACGATAAAAAGTTATTTGGCCTCGAATATATCCGTTCTTGTGATGCAAATTAATTTACCTATGTAAATGTCGGAGTCCGCGTTCATTCTATTCGATATGCCCACGCTCATTTCACGCACCACCACTCGGTCAACCTCCAGCTCCACGTGGTTGTCGTGGAACATTTTGACGACAACCTAAAAGCACATGTTTACATTTAAGAATATGGAAATACTCCACCCGCCTTACAATATTTTCTTTCCCATTTTAGTTTCTTAGTTTCACATTGTCTTCCTCGTTGATTTCAAATGAAAAATAAGTTTCTATAAAAAAGCGAATGTGTCCATATTTCAGTTATGTTAAATCATCCTCAAGCCAAAGTGAATACTGGGAAAAGGACATCTTTATACCTAGATGCAACGTACCTCGTGTCGATAACCATCAGTGACTATGATGTTGTCAACGGAGACTCGAGCTGTGCCGCTGCCGAGGTTCCATTCCAGTACCACGAAGCCGGCGTCCACTAAACAGAAACAAGTGAATGTTAGCGGGTAATGATTAATAAACTTTGCGTTAAATTGATTACAGGCAAAGCTTTAATATTAACAGTTTACAACATATACTTAGTAGTAGACAAGGTTTATAAAGATCTTTGAACTCTTCCATTACCTCGCAGTAGAACGAAGTCGCTTTGGTAGTTGGGCGACACCCTGGCTTCCCGCTGATAGAAGAGCACGCCATCATCGATGGCTACGAACGCCATGGCGATCAGCGCCGGCGTTGAGTCCAGGGTGTCATAGTTGAGGTGGTTCGGTGCGAGCACCAGGTACCCATTGCCAGTGAAGGCCACGTTCTCTCCCAGTGGTTCACCTGTATAGTTAAATAATTAATGCACAAATCCCTTTAAATATCTATAAAATGGACCGAAAGCACATAAGTAAAACAGAAAATAAATAAAAGGTAATTGTCGTAAAATATTTTCACGGTCTCTATAAAATCATGTTTCAATCGGTGTTGGAGCGAAACTGTTATAATTTTTGTAAATGAAAATGTTAAGACACTGCTTTGAATGTTCATAAGAACTAATATGTACATATATCAACGAAATATTAGTTTTCTCAAACGGTTATATTTACAATTTGCTATGTAACAAAGTTACAACAGAGTAACAAAAATAACTTAAACTGTCAAAACAAATGAGTAACATGTTAACTAAGTTTGAACCCACTTTAAATTCATCACCAAAACATAAAAGTAGCAACGTTGTTTAAGGGTAGAAAAGGAAATTGATCAATGGCTTTTGATATACACAGATATACTTACGAATGTGGCAGTTAAGTCCAGAGTATCCAAGCGGGCAGTCACAGGAATAGTTCATACTCTTGGTGCGGTCGAGTTTGCACGTGCCCTGATTGCGGCAAGGGCGAAGGGCGCAAGGGTCCTCGTGGAGGGAACGCGGGTTCTCTCGGTAGGGTGCGCGGCTCTCGCAGTACAATCCTTTGTATCCAGGTGGGCAGGTGCAAGCTGTAGCGTCGCCGCTGGCGCAGTAGCCCCCATTGCGACATTGGCTGCATACGCTGTCCAACTAGTTTCCGAAAGAATATTAATACAAACATGTTATTGAGGTATTCATAGTTCGAATAACGTTATAGTTATAATGGTATCAGATGACGAAAACATAAATTAAAAAATGCTTCCAAAATTTCTCATCAACGCCTTACTTATATACATACTTGTACATGTAATACTTGGGCAACACTAATGACTACGAAATGCTGATCAAGTTTTAATATCTTAATTCATCGCTATAATTTATGTAGGCCACGAGGTACTACAAACTATTTAATTTTATGTAACTTACTGAGGTCCTTCCATGCTTGGGACGCTGTAATGACATTAGTTATTAAAGTCTTATTATAAAATCTTCTGATAGTTGTAATCTTAAAACCATACGCAATGTTGACATCGTTACTCAGCTCACCTATCCTTAAAACACTGGTTGTTACACAAGCATCCATTACTGTGTGGACAACAGTACTGGCGACGCATACCCATGTCGGAAACTTGTCGAAGAAAAGTGAATTGAACTTGTCGAGCGCACTCTGGTGGAATGAACCTAACGTTGCGTGTTTTCTACCAATAAAATCCTGTTTATCATAAGTTTGAAGGAACCGCAGTTGACATTGGAGAAAGTATCGAAATTGAGTGACAATTTTCCGAAACCAGTGAATTTCAATACAAGCGTTATTACTTCGTCGTTATTACTTCGTCGTTATTACTTGACTACTACTTAGAAATAAACATAGCGCTAATGTGACTCAATTGTAAGAAGACTCACCAGTTCATTTGTCCGAAATATATAGTTTATAATACGTACCTCAATACACAGTTCAATATATATTAAATATATATTCAATACATACATAGTTTATAATACGTACCTCTGGGATGTCTCCGCGGTCGTACTTGACACACTCTTGCACGTTTGCCGATTGGATAGTAGAGTTCACCAAGTCTAACGAAATTCCGTTCAGTTTCACCTAATGAGTCGAAACATCAATTTCATTAGAATATAAACGAAATAGTCATTCAGAGACAAAAAAAACTAACACCAAATATTGAATCAATTACAGAAACATGGTAGAGGTGTATAAGTATATAAAATTAAAAAGAATACTGTAATTTTCTCTACTTACATCGTTAATACATCCACTGAATCCACCAGAGACACCAATGTTACTATTCAACATGATGGAGTCATCCACGCCGCCCACGAACAAAGGAGTCTCGAAGCTCAGATCCTGAATTAAAGACAAAAGAAATTAGAAATTGAACAAATATCAAAAGGCTAGGAGATCATGGTATTACCAGATCAAAGGCGAAGCCTTTACCTCTACCAAATTACATCCATGTTTACCTCTATAATTAGATAGATATTTAGTTTATTTCTTTTCAATCGCAGTTAAGACATCTACAATCAGCCTTAGGCTATCGACATTTCATATTGTATTTAAATATAATGTATTGTATTACAAGCTGTATTGTATGTATTATTCACATACCGTGGCAGATTTCAAAGTTCCTTTAAATTCGTTGACAAGTTCTATTTTCATCAACACGTCAACATTGATGCGTGTGACGCGAACGTCGGTCCATTCGTTAGGTTGCAGTGTCTTGTTACTAGTGAGTACGACCGGCGTGCTTCCTACAATGTTATTTTATATATTTACATAAATATACACAGTACATTACATATAGGACTATTAGAAAGAAAAACAAACTATATTACCGAAGAGATTGAATTAAAAAAATGCAAAGTTAATTGAATAACCGCTTACCGTCACCGAAGTCGTAACGGAACTCCAGTTTGCCGTCACGTACAACTAGAGAAGTGAATCCTCCGTTGCCTCTAGGAGACTGAGCACAGTACATAATGATGCCGTCAGTCACGGGAGCTGTAGGTTTCACTTTCATGGACACGCTGAAAAACCTTGACGTGTTCGGCGGCTTCACAGCCAAGTATGCACTACCAGTGAACGCAGGGTACTCTATAGATTGCTTCACGTCACAGCTGAAAGCAAACTCGTAATACAGACCAGAACACAATTATAAATAAATTAATACACCAAAAGCGTTATTTAGCAAAGTAAACTTGTCTAGTAATCATTTGTTCTATACAGAAGTAAAAATGTTCACGATATCGACAAGAACGCAAAGTCGAATTTGTGTTTGTGAACCCTTTGTGAAATTTGCGAATAAATGTAGAATTAGTTGATAATAAAGCATATTCCTAAACAAACAGGTTTACCAAAAGGACAGTCTGCTAGAGGCGAAGACTGAAATTGATTGAAAAATTTAATGTGTTTATAATTTTTAAAATAGATTGGCATTATCAGGATCACATAGGCATCAGGTCTGCCATTAATTGGACTGACAAAACATTGACAGCGTTAACATAATTTAACAGAACATTGTGCCACGGGCCATAATGAAAATGATTTGTAGGTGTTACTTTGAGATCCAATATAGATCGCCTACTTTGTTAGTGTGTATACTAAGGAGGCCTTTGTTAGCATGGCCTTTGTTAGCATATTGTTTAAGAATATGGACACATTTAGTCCGG
>DWTQ01000036.1:0-12163 GCA_018244875.1 Ardaris sela periphema | reverse complement strand
TTTTAAGATGTCTATATACTGTTTACTTAAGATTACATTACTTGTAAGTCTCATTGGTTAACACGTAAAACATACGACTGATGATAATGATTTGTGAAATTCAAAGCAAGGGAGAATAAATTCTCCAGGTATTTCAATTTATTTTTGATTCTTTGATTAGACATAAAAAGTATTGCCCAATAACGTTCTATAGCTGATAATTAAATTTATCTTAAAAGTATGCTTAAACAGAACTCGAATAAGAAATCCTTGTGAAGTGTGCAGTGCTGTACGACATGAATCTTAAGATGAAAAGTCAGTTAAGTAATACTCTTAGCACGAACCATGCCAGCCTTAGGTAGGCTCATAGAAGATTCAGCAAGTTATTTGTTGCGACTTTCTCTCGGCTCCTCCATATTACCTGAACGGTGTCGTAGAAAAGTGTTTAAGACAATATTCGGGAGGTCCGCAGCATAGTCGTAAGCGATAAAGCTAACAAGGCGAGTGATTCTCCGCTTGCGTTTAAGTACCGACAGAACAAAAAAAAGTTTTAATTTTACATTTAAAAAAAAGTATTTGTGTTTCGTAATCTACTACAGACTAGTTGCTAAGATTTGACTTTCGCTTGGATTCCTAAATGTAGCTATATTATGGGCACATTACAGGTGACGGTAGATTTTCTATATTAAGGATTATTTTAAGTCCATCAAGGCGGTCCTTATGGATTAAGGACTGCCTTCACAGATCACAGGCGTGATGTTACGTTACGTTGAGGATTATTTTTCAAATACTAGAACTAACGTAACAGTAAAGTAACGTAACGTAAAGCGGTAGGCAGAGGAGTGTAGTACACTGTCACGTTTCACAAGTTTTTTTTGCGTCCCACTATGGAATATAGGTGGCGAGTCTATTGCCATACACCGGGAACAAATCCAGACTCCGAGCCACTACAAGAAAATCTAACTTAGAAAAACCCAATACAAAAACTAGAACTACATTTTTATATAATAAATCGATTAGACTTGTGGATACCCGGAAATATTTAATTTTTGCGCTTTGTATTTTGCTGGTTGTCGAAGAATTTGTTAATATACATATGATACAGAAATATCGAATTACAAGTATGCTCTAACAGTAACAGCTATATAAGGCAAATGTTGTATAACATTAGCGGTCGTCCGTGAACAAGCTTTCGACCATCGAATCTAAGCTGTCGGGACTAGCTGGCAACAGCTATATGAAAATATTTGGATATTGACATTCTAAATAACGGGAGACTGCCTACAGCGCCACCGAAGGACAACAATCAAGTTTTTGTCAATTAAATTAAATTACAGAGTCATCGAAGGTAGATGTCAATTTTTACAAGTTATTGTTAAGTAATGTTCCAAAAAGATATAAAATCATATCGAATCCAGGTGAAATAAAAACACAAGTATATGGGGTTCAAATAATATCAATTTAAAGAATATATCTAAACATCAACGTAGTTGAAATCTTGAAATCTAGCACCCATTCATTTTCAATCGAGAGTGTTCTTTATAAATTCGATAAAATTCTTTGTATGTAATTGCAATTAAAACATCAGCTACTAGATAATAATCATCATTAAACTTCCAGCTCGATGATTTTACGGATATAAGATAAAAATCACCTAGTAAAAATACTACCATCTAAGCTGCAGTTAGTACACGAGAACTCTGAAGAGAATGTGTTTACACTAACACAGAACGCGTGTGGGCAACACCGGTAGCTGGGCAAATAGTCCTGTTGACTGTACCGGCCACTGTTTGATCGTGAATTGCTCTACCTGCCAGCCTTGGGAAACATTCCTTAGGGCAACACAAACTAACGTTACTTCCACCTCTGCTCAATTATTTTTTTATACCGTCACGCCTGTATTCCTCGAAGGGGTAGACAGAGGCATGTATTACACTCCCACAATCCAACAAGTTGCGTCCTGCGTATTTTATTGTCATTGATGTTAGATATCCACAGTAGTACCGAATACCGAAAAATGATCTTTAAAGATGTTTGGGCTAAAGTTTGTGAAGATTAGTCGTATTTGAGATACGATACAGAGGTCAATGACCTGCATGTCAATTTTATGTATGACTGAAAACTGTTTATATTATAATCAAGAAAACTTCGAGTCAACGTAAATAATATAAGATGACAAGCCAAATAAAATCAAACATCAGATGCGTCTATATTCCTAACTGCGATAAGCATCAGTCATCATTTAAAATGATAATGTTACTTTGACCTTTGCTAACAGTTATTTACTACAATACATACGTACATATCTGCATGCCAGATTCCTTACGGGGTAGGCAGAGAGTATTTATTAATATAATAATTTCTTTATTACAAGGTCAATTCGACTTAAGTAAGTTACATGCGTTTTTGTCATGTTTATTTGTTTGTCTACACCGACCCCTAAATAAATAAATATAATTTAGCGAATTCCAGTGTGTTATTGTATTTGCAAATATAAATGCGAATTTACCACTCGGGCGTCAAAATTGAATGATTTCTACTCATTACTGACTTGGTGAGCCTTGGTGGTCTAATGAGCCGAACTGCTGTGCTGGATGTTGCGGGTTCGATTTTCACCAAAATCAAATATTTGTGTGATGAGCTGTTTGTTCTGTGTCTGCATGCTAAATCAACACAAGTGTATATGTTTGAAAACGTGTGTGTGTATGTTTAACAGCTATCAGGTTTCGGTGACACTGGCTCCGGGTGATTATGCCAAGATTATTGTAATTATTATTTCCGTTCCGCAAACAGGTGATAGGGAAATAGTCGACAGGGCTTAATGGTTCACCTTGCACTGTTAATTATTGTCACGTGGGTGAGAGTTCACTAACTTTAGTTCTTGAAAAAATCATTGAGTAGGTACTTATGAAACATGAAAAGTTTTATAATTTAATAGCTTTTAAAAATTCCTTTCATCGATATTTTAGGAACATTTCATTTTTGAATATAAATCTTTCTTCTGTTTTAAGAACTTTGTTTAAATAAAATTTACATATATTCATGTAAAGTAAATTGAAATACAAAATGTGTTCTTCTGCAGAGCAGACCGTAGAATGCTGCCATATTGAATTTCATCTAAATTAATTTAGTAATAGTGTAATTAAACGACAAACTCATAGTTACATTTCTGTTTATACTACTACACACCTGAGGTCCTATAAAATATTAGTTCAATTAAACGTATGTATTAATACTTACATAGTGACAAGTTACAAAAAATATTATTGACATTGAATTCAAGATAATGTAGTACGTACACACATATAAAACGACGGTGTACGCTGCATGTGCGTACTTATGTATGCTTCAATCACTAGACGAGATGATTATGGAGTTACCAATCAAGTAGGAAAATGGATGTGGCATTTTCAAGAATTGGAAATCACCTAAAATGAAGACATAAAATAAAAATAACGAATATATAAATAACACAAGTAGGCTGTAATTGACGAGGGAGACATTTTATTTATTAATCCGACTAAAGTCATTAAATTGATTGATTTAAAATGACCAAAAAACTTCCGTTATCATAAAGTGACAAACCATTTAATGTTTCGTTCGATTCATTAAACGTCAAAGCAAGTTTATACTAAAACGTGCATTTTTAATTAATTTAAAAAAGCCCTGAGCCAATTGACCGGTCAAGTAATTGCCAGTGAATGATCTGATAAATGAAAAATAATCTTTGTACTATGTATAAACATGTAGTTCAAAACTTTTGGAAGTAGTAATAAGTAATGTAAGTGTAAAAAAAGTATTCCTATGAGCGATTAATTTTTCTTTTTTTTTTTTCTCTGTTATTAATTTACCATCACCATCAACTCTTTTATCGCTCCATTATTGGGCACTGATCTCCTCTCATAATGAGATGGGTGGAGGCCATCATTATTAATTATCCGTAGTTAATTAACATTATTTCACCTTTATCCTAACACCATTTCAAGAAAGGCGACTTTACACATGTTATGATATAATACATATTTTATAAATTACACGTCATACTATCGCGTGAAGGAAACTGTTCGACACATGTGATCGGAGCAGCGAGCATCCGTAGATGTTATCTCTCGTGTTCTCGATATGGTCGAGAAAACCAGTCACAACGTTCGCCGAGAAATACATCCAATACGATTTTATACATCACTAGATCTCACTGCGATGCGTTCGACAAGTGCTATGTGTTGTTCTTTTTTGATTACCGTCAAATGAACGGCATGACGGTGTCTGGGCGTATGTAAAATGCGTACGAATACTTAATACGAGCCTCATACCCTACATCCACTTGTGCGTGAAATGTTTTGACTTGGCAACTTATACATAGCTCCATGAATACCATGAACAACGAGTCAGATAAAAATGAACCATCATTTGAAATCATCTAAAATCTTTTTAACCAGCTTCCCTCACATCTACCTTCATTGTGAGCGTGCTTTTACCGTTAATACAGATTATTTTGGTAATTCAAGACAACTTCTATATTTTGTCCTGACCCAACTTGTAACTGGAATAGAAAGTGATAAGAAAATGTATTTTTATTTGTAAAGTGTGTCAGTATAATTACCCAATTATCAATGTTTTGTGTTTTTCGTTTAGGCACACATCACGATCATTAATTACTTTTTAATCGCTCTAAACTTTAAGATGCCATATCCAATGCATTAAAGTCCGCTCACACTCGTCCACATCGCGGTCGTTATGTTATCGGATTGCCAGTCATGCACCCTAACGAACGTCAGACTTTTTTTTTTGTATAGCTACAGGTATATACTTTTGTTTGTTTTGCCCCTCCATTGTGCCAGTGTTTTGGTA
Organism: Ardaris sela periphema; assembly: GCA_018244875.1. NCBI lineage: Eukaryota > Metazoa > Arthropoda > Insecta > Lepidoptera > Hesperiidae > Ardaris > Ardaris sela. Next base: position 7,333 of record DWTQ01000036.1, on the reverse strand, counting down.
GGACTATAGGTTTCCTTTTATGTTGTAGGTTTCTTTCGAATAATAAAAGGCGTTTCGGTTTAATTATTCCGGCTTTGAGCGACTTCTGTTGCAAAATGGCGAAGAATGAATCGAGAAAACTTATAATGGTCCCAGTTTCCGAGGCGCTTGAAAGCCCTAAGCGGATCTAGAGGTGGCTTTTCTTCGCTTAGCTCGGAACAAAAGATAAAATTATGAAGCCAAGAATGAACTCATAGAAGATTCGGAACAACTCGAATGCTTGATGATTTTAATAAATTCCCTCTGGCCTCTAGGTCATTATAGTCTTCAATAGTAGTCTAGTAATGTAAAGTCAAAATGGAATTGTTTACGGTTACGTTGAGTACGCATATATGTATAAAATATCGTAACTACGACCCCAAAACAACGTCCCCAAGTAACACAAAAATCAGAACACTATCGAACAGGTGCAATAGACATCTGTTTTGTTTTTTGGTTGCATTTTTTAACGCGATACTAAACTTTATAAAAGTGCGTGTTTGTGGTTTACATCTCCAATATTTTTTTCTCCTAATTTTCGAGTGGACTCAAGTGGTTTTACAACAGAAAAATACTTCACAGGCTCCAGCATAAAAGCCAGTGTAATAAACTAAAAACGTCCACTTGTGAAGAAATTTGTGATTTTTTTTCTTTTCTCTTGTCCGGAAAAAAAGCTCCATTCATTGCCTGGAATAGTTTTTCGTTGTGAAAAACGAGCAATTCCCCGCATTTGTAGAGTTATTCGCGAAAACTTTAGGTTTTAAGAGCACTGAACCCTCTTTAACGATACCCGCTATAAAAGATTTTTATTACTCAGAAACAGTACGTTTCGTCATTCAGCATTCTGTACGAAATTTAGTACAATTAATGTGATTGTTAAAAATTCATGACCGGCACCATTCACTGAAAATTTCGGGAAACCGATCCTATTTATAATATTCGGAACAGAACAAAGTTGTATAACAAATGAACTTTTGTGTTGTTTTATCAATGGGGATATCGCGTGATATTCGCGGTCATTGTAAAGTAATTTCAATTTTTCAGTGACTTCAATTTTTATTCAGTATTAACGTCAACCGGTTAACAATGCAAGTGTTTCGTGGACTTTGCAAAACTGTGCATAAACTTTTGATGCAGTTGGACTTTTGGGGAAGTTCCAGATTGGATTTGAAACGAATAGAACAATCGTTGTACCTCTATTGGTAGTCTGCAAGTATGTGGGTGTCTCAACCTAGATGAAGAGTCACAATAAAAAAACATTTTTTAAAATAAGTCACAATAATCGCCAGTCCGCTGTTCTAGCGTACCCCCTGGTCTTGCAAGGCCGATGTCACGACTTAAATTCTTTTTTCATTTTTACCAATCTTAAGCTTGTGATTAAGGACACGTTTTTTCTCAGCCACAATCTCAGGGCTTATCTACTCGCCTGTTCATGTCCCGGCTATCTCGCGAAGGCATAATATTTGGGCCCTTGGCCCTACTTAGAGTTATGTATGTGGTAGAGAAGAACATAAAAAAAAATAAACAAAAAAAATGAATTTATTCCTATGCTAGGCTCGTTTCATATATTTTATTACATATTTTGTCTGCAGTATATGATATATCTTTGGTACTTTGCCCTGATTACTATTGGTTCATCTTACCATCATCAGTCTATTACAGTCCACTGCTACAGTAAGGCCTCCCCTGACGCGTTACCATTACCATACCATTTTGGTATTCGAACCAAAAAAATATTGAAAAATGACAATAACACTGCATGTGCTAACAAAGCAATCGGTCATAAGCAAAGGTCGTCAATACATAATATTTTAAAAAATAATTCATAATATAAACCCAATAACCTATCTGTGACGCTTGATAAAAAAAAATTAGTTTGACGCTGAAAATAAAATATTTACAACATCCGCAATATTGCTGCGACACTTCTAGAACGTTCGAAGCGCATTGTACGAGCTCCTTACGCCTTATCTCCGAATCGTTGCGGCTTATTTTTTTGTGAATTATTTTGGTGCAGATAAAGGTTAACAGAGGAGCAAACCCATCCGGTGTCATTGTGAAATCCATATTGTTTGATGGCAAAGCCTCTTTTTTCAATGCAAACATGAAACGCGGATTTCTTTGGATATCGCGTGGATCTATGTTTTTATACTTATTGTTTTTGTTTGCGGTTGAGTGTTTGGACTAATGTCTTCTACCTGATTGCATTTGGAGTGTTTTCTTTTCATCAATTTCTTCAACATTTCTCAGATCTGTTTGATCATAATTTGACGTAACATTCCGTCTGTAATCCCCGAAGTGGTACTAGGCAGAAGAGTGTTGTTACATTCGAACGTTCATCAGTTAAGTTTATGTCCCATTTATTGATTTACATCGTAGTAATTCCTTAACCAAATTTGGCAATAAAAAAATGTCGGCCCTAAGTTACATCTATATTTCTGTTATTTAATCCAAGTCGTTCCTGAACATAAATGGTAGGGCAGGAAGCAAAGGCGGTTTGCATGATTTATGCGCCCACCTTCGGGGTTCGCTTCGGGCATCGTCTTAGCAAATTGTTTTCTTAATTAGCTGTTAACTTGTCCGTAATGATATATTGACTCACGCACAAACTTGTTTGCTCTTAGGATATTGGGGACATGTTTGTATTAATGGCCATTAAAAGACCTGTCTTATTTATTACTATATTTCTCAAGTGTATGTTGCGCTTTGATTTGAACCGCTGGGAAAAAGGATTATGAGAAATGTTGCCTACATTTCTAATGGACGTAACTCGCTGCTTATTAGTATTTATCTTTGGCTATAAAATGTATTATTGTCATTATAACATCACGGCTGTATTTGCTCTAAGTGGTAGACAGAGGAGACTAATACATTTCGCCTATTATATTGTACGGCCCCTGGAATAGGGGGTGACTTTATTATTACTGGCCTAATGGTGCAGTGGTTAGTGAACCTGAATGATGCTCCGGATGTCGTGGACTTGATTCCCACCCAGAATATATAGTTGTGTAGTGAGCATATAGGTATTTGTTTTGTTTCTGGGTGTACAACAACGTATCTATGTAAGTACCTATATATGTCTATGTGTCGTTTATCCGCTACCAGGTACCATAACACGAGCTGCTTAGTTTGGGATCAAATAGCCGTGTGTGAAAATGTCTGCAGATATTATCATTATGTAATTACAGTCTTTAAAAGGACTATACAACCATGTTCGTTTCATCTGAATTTTAGCATCATTTCATGTTCTTATTATAGAGACTTTTTGTTAATATTTTTTCCTGACCTATCCACCGATGACCCAAGTACGGGTTCAAGATTGATTGATCCGTATCGGCCATTCGTTGAATTAATTTATCACTAATATGCTTGTATTTTATTGTTCATATATATATATGCGAGCTATGTGCTATTTCCCACGCTCCAGTCAAAAGTTTTCAGCGCTGTCGTCTAATGATGACAGAAAGACAAACAGCGTAGGAATATGAGTGATTTGGCACGCAGCACGTCCATCCGAAATAATCACTTGGCAACATTTGCCGGGTGTTGATTTTTGAAGACCGCCGTGAAAGTCTGTCAATGGGAGACGCTTTAATCTCACACGAAATCAAGTATTGTATGTTCAAGTACGTGGTTTGTTCTATTGCTGATTTGTTCACGCTGATATTTATTGATGTTTCTTGATAATTTTACGCCATTTTACAATTAAATCAATACTGCATAGGAACTTAAAATAATAGTGACGTAATGAAGGTGAAATTTTATACAATAACAGTTTTCGTTACTCTGTTAAAACAAACATATATTTTATTAATTAATTGTTATGTATCATATTTCTTTGTTATTTCGTTTAGTAGTGTACTAGATCTTTGTCGAAATTGTTGACATTTCAATATCTTCTTAGTGAAATTTCTTTAGCAGCTTATTCTGATTGAATTTAAAATACTGGTAACTGAATAATAATTTGGAGATTAATTAAATATTTCTTTCAACATACCATTGTTTTACTACACAATTAACGTTAAAGGTGAAATTGTGGTGGCTAATGAAATACAAAATCAAGACTTACAGACGGACAGGCTTACGAATTATAAAGGGAATCTAACAGTTAGCTTAACAAGATTTTTAATACCAGCACCACGTGTTGCCGGACCCGGGCGCCATAAATACAGCGCTTGTCGGCGCAAGCGCAGGTAGGTACGCCCGCCAAACGAGATCGCTCCTTTTTTAATAAATTACACCACACTAATCTATTTGCAACTTAAACCAGTAAGAAATAGAGCTGAAATTTAAATACAGTAAGAACATGTCAATTCCATAATTCACTTTGAGCTTTCTCGCTTCTGAAATAAAGCTCCTTTTACGGATCGGACATCCCGACGCCTCAAAATTATGATAAAGAAATTTGAAGCTTAAGCTCGTTGCGTTAAGGTTGGTTTTCAGTAGTGGGGGGTCAAAGTTTTTTCTGGTCATACCAGATTTTGGTGTTCTTTTGGTTATTTTTTGTGACAGCCTGGACGCTACGGTGGGTGTTTTGCGGGGTCACTGAGGATAATAACTGTAAATTATTGTCGTACGCTTCATTGAAATTTGCCGGACGTCTAATGGAAACATTTTAGTGGTCGACGCCGGCTGAATAACGTACAACGGGCTATCATAGAGTAAGCAATGATGAACAACCTTCCGATCCCTGAGGTGTGGAGTCGATGGAGGTATTAAAATGTAATCTTTCACCATTTAACCGTTGCAGCGTTTTTATTATGTAAATAATTTCACTTTATCTGTATAATTACAATTTTATCATTTAAAAAAAAATTACGTCCCGCTATGGAATAGGCGGTGAGCCTATTACCATACATTGGACACAAATTGAAACTTTTACATGGGTAAATATATAAAAAATATCTTGAACGGCCTTTCATAAATTGAACTATAATTAAAGTATCATAAACTTTGAATTAAGTTGAAATAAGTGAAACTTTTAGGCAAATAACCTAAGCAAATAAATTTTATTTGTAAAATAAGATTGGGAGGATTTGTTTTGCTGACCGTATTTACTTAATTTAAATACTGATAGGATTAGTGTACATTTTGTTAAAAAATATTATTTTTTACACGTTTGCTGTCAAAATATTTGATAAAAACTATTGAGATATTTGTTTTTGCTTACTCTGTCTCAGAGCACTGTTATTTTTTTTTATTGGAACATTCGGACGGAAATATCTGTCTCTACGATGGTAATAATATAGATTCGGTTTGAATGTCTATGTTGCAGTGTTTAAAATTAACTGTAATCGTGTCAGCGCATAAAATTAACACAAATATGTTTAGTTTCAAGATTGTTATGATATACTTTGCGTACAACAGATGGCTATGGTTATAGCTAAATTCATAATTGTATTTTTTTTCGAATTACCACGTACTATTGGGCGGAATCGGAATTCACGGTTTCACGGGGTGAACAGTTTAAATAACTTTTATATTATATATTTTCACTGTTATAAATTATTACATACGCTCTACTTAATGTCTCTTTCCTATATTACAACATACGGTATGTCTCCACGATGCCCAAATAATACAATCTGACATCTAAAACTTGAAATTTGAATTTTCGAACGTCCGATGGGGGTACATCCTAGGAAGGTATGCTTTTGACGACAAGCCAATCTAAAGCATATAATCAACCGAACGACTAAAGAATTTCAACTCGGATGTACGTCAAAACCGATACGGTGTAAAACTGCCTTAAGGTCATTATAAAAAATAGGAGCAAATGAATCAAATACGCATTTGTAGCAGTTATTTTCGTAACATAAGATGCAAGCGATCAATCCGCAGACTTCAAAGTCGCGGATTACAAATGTGTCAATCACTGTCGGGCGTCATAACAATACAGCATAGCCGCGTTACTGGCTAATAGAACTAGGAAACGTGGCGGACTAGACGATGCAGTACAACACAAACAAGCAGAGCAAACTCAGCAGTCCAATCGTTTGACTGTCATTTGTATACTCGCTATAAGCAATCGTGATCCTCAATCAACGGCGAAGCGAGACGGCAACGCTATTTACACAGGTGTGAACGAAACGGGCATAGCTCTGTGAGCTCCGCAACGCTGGTGCTAATGAGACAGGAGGGGTTCTAATTGCGTGTGAACACACAAACTACGTGATAATACCCGTTCTGTAGTTCCTTTATACGGGTTATAATAAAATCTTTTAGAATGTGTGTGGCCGTTTTGTTATTGGTCGTGCGTTGGTCATCTAAGTAGGTATCATTAGCTTTATTTAGTGATTGGATTGTAAAATCTTGATATTTGATTTGCACTGCGTTCGATTGATTATAAATTTAGTTCCTTCTTAATCGTTGTGTAACCGAGACATGTTTCGCGCGCTTTTTATTAATTAGATGCAGAACAGTTACTCGGCTCTATCTCAGTAGTATTTCAAAATGTATCTAAATTAATACAAAGAATCAATCTAAAATGTCAAAATTTGATCCATTACTTATACTAAAGTAGAAATAGTTATTACAGTAACGTTAAAATGAACTAAATACATAACGTAATGCCCAGCAAAAGTTATTCAACTTCATCATCAAATATTTCCGGTTCTCTGCTGGACACAGTTATTCATCTACACGTTAAAGTACTAATCTAATTTATGTATATTATTTTATTATTATCAAGCGTCTTCTATTTTAAATTTCATTCTTACATTGATACCCACCTACACTTAGTATCCAATGCGAATGCTTACCCGATGACGTCACTTCCACTATTTATCTTTCGAAACGATGTTCGTGACCAAAACCGGGGTTGCCAAAAAAAAACAAGAGTAAGAAAAGAAAAAGGCAATCGGCCGTCCGTTCCGAGAAGTGGACTTGTTAGTATCACCATTTATTACACCACGGGCCACACTGGCCAGATATTAATGTTGCCAGGCTGAAAAGTCAATTATTTGGGTTACATTGAAAAAAAAATAGACAGGTAGGTAGTTAATAAAAAGGGTAATTGTTACAGGTCTGCACTGTGTTGCGACCATATTGTTTTTTCATGTTTTCCTTGTAAATGTACAGAATATAAATCTTTCATTATATTAGTTTATTTGTATGCCATTAATAACTACGTAGTAACGTGACGTCACGCCTTTAATCCCCGAAGAGGTAGGCAGAGGAGTGTAGTTCACTTCCACGATTCACTAGTTACGTTTACTTCCCACTATGGAATAAGGGGTGAGTCTATTGCCATACGTCGAATACAAAAGTCCAGACTCGGAGCCACTATAAGAATTTTTTACTAGAAAATCTGAAC
>DWTQ01000035.1:0-12209 GCA_018244875.1 Ardaris sela periphema | reverse complement strand
CCTTATGGGATAGTTAGGGAGCATAAAATATCAAATGTCTCCTTCCGTAGCGACCTGACGAGCTTCTACTACATTCATCACTCTCTACATTTACGCAGGTGAAATTCAGAGACTTCTTACTGTCCATCAGTCAGATTTTGACCTATTTAGTCAAGCTAGTTTTCATTTCGTTTATATTTTTAGACATTTTTACATTATTAGATTTACTCAGCCCATACTGAAATATCTACAACCAAGTGTCTTAAATTTCTTCCAGACTGGAACGCAAATTCAAATGAAAAAAAAAGTTGCTTTCAGGTGTAAATGGGTATACTCGTAGATCTACGTATATAGCTATGTCTTACCAGCCCTGGTAAGACCTAGACATAAAACCTAATAACTCATTTAGTATAGTATTCTAATGCTCACTTATTAAATTGTTTACTTCAATTGTAGCGTGTTCCGGCCCTCGTGTTGCGCGAAAACAGCAAATGCAAGTTCGTCAATTTAATACTACTTACAGAGAGATCTGTGAACTGGTGGACACCATGAACAATGGCATTGAGGGCATCTTAATGTTTCTGAGCATCGTGAATTGTTCCGTACACTTAATTATGATCCCGTACGACATCGTCACAGACCTCCGTAAGTTAATTGTGACACCAATGAGCAACACGATTTATGCCGGATAGAACGCGAATAGTTACTGTTTCGAATTCAACTAGACAATCCCGGGTTCTGCTTTTATGCCAACGTGATTTTAGTATCTATTGATTAGCAAGATATTTCATGTATGATGTAACATCCCTTGATTAATCAATTTTAATTGTAACTTAAGGCACAGCTAAATGTCTTGGCGGCCAATGGGCAGCAGCATAGGCGGTGCGAGAAGCTGTGCTCTGGGATCCGCAACCCGCATGCCCCGCGTACGGATTATGGACATAACCCCTTAGTCCAGTAGTGCAATAGGCCGACAAAGATGATGATGATCAATTGTAACTTATACGATTGCTACACTCCGTTAGTGTTAATTTCTTACTATAACTTAATTGAATGTCAATTGTAATTTCCTTATTTTCATACAAATTCGATTTCGATTTCGCGTATGAGGCGATGTTAAGTTCTCGTTTAATTTAAAACTCTTATCCTAATCAGATATTTGAATTAAAAGATCAATAACAATATAGGTAGTTAGACATTTTTTATTGGCTTATTTAGTCTACAGCTCGTCATTACTTGTATCAATATTTCCTAGGCATGAAGTCATTCTCTGTCACGAGTGTGTTCTTGCAAGCATCTTGGTTGTTGGTTAATTTCGCCAACATGAATATGATCGTCGCTCCTGGTCAACGCATCATTCAAACCGTAAATACTTATATTGCTAACATTATTAACGCATGATGATCGAGTTTAATCGTTCCGATTCCGGCAATAGACTGACCCTAACAGAAATCACCTGATAATATTAGGTGAATAGATAAAATGGAATATCTTTTCGATAGAGTTTTGTGGATTTTCAAGTAGACATACTTCTTAATCTCCGTTTTTGTATTGGAGTGGAGAAACGATGAGTTGCAGACGAATATGTACTTCTTTGTTAATGGTTGAAAGTCAACACGTCCTAGGGTTGATCTATTTGTCAATCGGATTAAATATATCTATTATATATTTATATTATTTTCTCCGCGGTCACTGCTCTCCTGGAAGCTAAGACTGATAATGATTTGTTTGCAGATGAATGTCAGGTGATATTGTTTGAATGTTTGAAGTTCTGTGAGCGAGAAGTATGGTTGAGTTTTCTTTTAATTGACGCATTTGGTCTCGACTGTGACACAATTGAGACCAATTGCGTTGAGGCTAATTACTGCCTCGTTAGTCGTGTTGGTTGCGAGCGCGACTGCCGATCGAGAGGTCCTAGGTTCAAATCCCGAGTCGGGTACTGACTTAATTTTTGTAGTAGTAGCTCAGAGTCCAGAAGGGTGCCCGGTGTATGACAATAGACTCACCATCTATTCCATAGTGGGATGTAAACATTACTGGTGAAACGTATTAGTGTTATACTAATTTCTGCATTCCCCTTCGGAGATTAGAGGCGTGATGTTGCGTAATTAAATTAATAAATGAAATATTGTGTTAAAACATTTATAGCAAATTATTATCTTTAACAGAACGAGCAAACACGAGTTCGTGTTACTAAACTTGTGGAACAAGCGCATCTGTATGGCGATGGGGTTTGTGAGGAGTTACAAAACTTATTCATAACGTTGATGCTGATCGAGCCAGCGTTTTCTCCGCTTGATGTGTGCACGCTGTCCAGGAGATTTCTCTTGTCTGTCAGTAATCTTAATAATTTATTTAAAATACTATAGGTCACAATGATTAATTTGCAGGATATTTATTTATTTATCCTTCATCGTTGATAAAAAAGAGTATTTTAATATGACTTTTTGAAATGTATTTTCAAGGAGTCTGGAAAAAAGTAAAGCCGTGTTCAGCGACCGTCAAATATACGTCACAGCGGTCACGTTACTAACCCAGATATTCTTAATACTTTATTAATAAACAATGAAAACTATAACGTGCACAATGGCGCCTATAAAATATTTACGCACGAAACGAATTATTGTTATTGATGCAGTGTTTTCATCACAGATTGTTTCTTTATTCCTTCATTTTTCGTCTTGTTTTAGGTCTTCGGTGTCGTCGCAACGTATCTGGTGATCTTGGAGCAGTTCCGGTCAGCTGCATAATCGCTGAATAGCGATAGCACCATGTTTAACATTTCTGTGTGTTTTAATATATACAATGCGTGTGTTTGGTGTGCATTCTGATTTTGTTAGTCTGTGATTCTTGAAAACTGTCTGTAATGTATGTACATACTGTATGTAATGTAACGCAATATGTTTTCGATGACTCTTAAATTAGCGCGTCGTATGCTTCCTATACATTTTATCAGAATTAGTATTATTACGTTTTCGATAGCTACATTTGATTTCAAGAGGACTCAATAATAACACGTACTTCTAGGGTGCGTATGATTAATTATTGATTATGTTGTAAAACGTAACCGATAAAAATTAATCTCTATGATGCAGTCAAAAATAACGATGGGATATGCAAAAAAACTAATGCCAAGAGTAAAAACAAAACTTAAAAAAATATATCCGCAATACACAACTTGTGTACGAGTATAATCCACATATTGTGTATATTTACACATTAAACATTTAGAGAAAGGTTGGTTGTAATTATATCAAAGGCCGAGTAAGTAATGACGTCATATTAACGTATAATATGACCTAATAACCATTTAGTGTGAGCACATCTGCTATAATAAGTTGAAAAGATTTTTAAAACTCACCGTCTCTACGCCAGCTCAAACACGCTATGTGCAACAAAGTATGTCTCAATGAATTTTAGAAACATTTGCATGTATTATGAATTCTGCTGCTTAGCGGAAAAACTAACTATATATGAAGCGGCTGCATGGCCGCAGGATTACATTGAAGAAAATTTTCTGTCCCTTTTCCCATAGAGCTAGTAAGAGTAAGGACGTTTGCAGTTAATAATAATACTTATTAAAGTATTCGGACCACGACCAGTTGTATGTAAATATATAAATGATATTTTTTAATTTTTTTCATAAAACGAACTCGTTTTTCTTCAACTGTCAGAACATTAGCACCATATCGAAAGTTTATTCTTAATTTCAAATATGTTCTGTTATTACTTTATCAAATATGTACTATGATTGCTTAAAATTTGTGGCTTGATGCCGTGGCATTAGCTGTGACAAAAAATTATCCTCTGGTCTGTTGCTAAATGAGATAATAGTGTATTACATAAATTTATATTTAAAATTTAACAGCCTAACCGCCTTTTCCTTGGTGGGACATAAACGTAACTGGTAAAACGCGGAAGTGTACAACACTCCTCTGCTGGATAATAATTCGTTTCTGTTAGATAAAAATTCGCAGATACCTTTCACTACTGTTACATCGTTGTCAGTTATTGATTTTAAATTAAAATGTTAATCAAAACACACTCACTTAGCTTCATAATTGAAATCTTTGCTTGACCTGAATATCTTTGCTTCCCGAACACTAGCACAAAGCGTGAGTTACCGTTTGAATAACTATATTACATTCTCACACATACCATACATTTTTATTTATTTATTTATGAGAATATTTTATTCCTTCGGATCTCCATTTGTAGCGTTGTTTCTTTCTAAGATATATTTTACTTCAGTTTCCATTCATACATTTATTGCCATCAATAAAAGATTTCGGTAGGTTTATGATAACAATTGTGATACATGATTGGTTCTGTCTTTTTTCTAATATTAATTACTGCAAAATTATCTTACTGTGTGCCTTTTAATTTCCAATAATATAATTTTATCCTTTAACGCAATAAAATCACACAAATTTGAACTCCGAGTTTTTAAATGTTTCTTCCCCTAGACAAAAACGACTCATTTGTTCATATTCCAGCTCTGATAATACAGGCAACATAAAAACTTTTGATAGGCATACTACATACATTGCAAGGTTTTGTTATTGCAACCTAATCCTTTGGTGGCTAAACAGTAAATCTTATCCTGTATGGAGATTTACTACCCACATATTATAAGCTATCGTCACATAGATACACGGATCTGACATTTAGTGGTAGAAGAACACATCGTTGATCATCTTCATGACTAAAGTAAGGACAGGTCATGCGCAGTAGGCAATTGCGAATAAGTATAACATATTATGCAACTTTTTTTCATTTCAATACAATTTGTAATTTTCATGGTTTCATAATTCAAAAACGTTTTTGAAAAATAATTTTTTAATGAGAAATATCGCACGTGAATAAAAGTTACATTTCAAGATTGAAGATTATTAATATTTTAGCAAATCACACACAGTTGGGAGTATTATTAGCGTGTCATACGAGAATTAATTATAAGCAATAGTTAAATCATTAAAATTTATAAGGCACGACATTTTCGTTTAACTATTCTGCATGTCGAAACTGCACCAAGGTCACCACATAAGTCACAGAAAATCCTGTAACCTGAAACAGAACTGACATTTTATTATTTTTCATAATAAATATTTAGCGTGGCTAACAGACAGATATGCCACTTGCTAGTAAGAGATCACCGTCGCCTATGAACATTTGCAATATTCGAGAAGGGACAAATGTATCGTCGGGACGTCAAGTAATGCGTTGGCAGCTTTGAAGGAGAGCTTTCTTGGCGTCTTTCTTGATGAAACCCATGTCATTGTGATCCAAGAAAACCTCAGAGGGAAGCTCATTTCACATTTTACATGTGCGCGATAAAAAATAATATACAAACAGAGCCGTACAACAAACAGCCACGAGTCCAGTTGATGTGGTTGTAACCTCAGTCCTCCAATCTTTTCATAATTTTGACGCTTCAAACTGCACGTTACTGTTTTTGCACGGTGTTAGAGGTACCAAGTGTATATTGTGGGGCTCCAAGTCAGAGGAGGGAGAAATTACGCCATGTGGGGCCTTACTTGGATTTTGTAAAGCGTCACCAGTTACCCCGCACTAAAATACCGTTTTGCCTGTTAACGATGCCCAGCTCTTTGGCAAGTTACACAGCTTTGCTGTCCAGATGATTACTGTAGTACACAATTCGATACGCGAACTCTGAGGACTGCGATACTTGCTACACTGGAGAATGCGGCTCCATGGAACTTTGTGATTCCATGAACCGCGGTTTCATGACGCCATGAAAATGGGTTTTAGTAGCAAACAGGTAAACCTGTGATTTCTTAGGGTTGAACTCAGCGAGGGTCACTCAATTCCAATCCCAGACCCACTCCATAGAGTGATCGTCCTTAGACAAAAAATTATTTAGCTTTTCTACCACAAGTTTTCGAGAGGCCCTGGAATAGCCTCTACAGTATAGGTCCCCAGTACTGTTATCCGCCAAGCAATGATTGGTGCTGGTTTGCCTTAACATGGCATTTACGTGTTGTGTGAATTGCATTAGTGGCAAGACAGACTTATTAGGTACGACTTAGCCACTGGACACGACGGATGGAACTCCCTATACACTGTCGTATCACGTTAGCCACAGTATCAGCACATCCACAAATCGCTGCACTTCTAATCCTGAGAATGTATTATAATCCTGAGAATCTTCGCCTAAGATCAAGTTAAATACTAAATTGTAAATTTACTGTTCTAGTTATTGAATAGAATGCAGAACATGTTTTGTAAAGATGTATTTATATAATAGGTCTACAGTTAAGATCTCAGTAAACTCTTTTTATTCAGCGTCCGTTAGGTCAGCTTTCTGTACATAAAATGAGTCCTGAAAAATTATCTATAGGTATTTAAAATTGTTTACAGCACGAGCCACGTTCTCTTAAGTCTGTAAATATCTCAAATAATAAGTAACACTTTAAATGGTTACAACATAATATTCGCTAATTAGATGGGATGTGTGCAAAATATAAAGTCCAAGAAAGATTATATAAGTGAGAGAAAAAAAATAAACATCAGCATATTAAGAAAGGAAAATGACACATCAGTGAATATAACCATTTTGCCTAACTACATAGGTGCGTTTATGTCATTTAAGCATTTCACAAAATCTTTGCCAGATAAAATCGTGAAAGTTACTAACAGACAACAGTAGTCCTCTTGACAGGGTGCATATGCCGAGCGGGCATAATGTAGGGTTGTTTAGCATTAATGGTACAAATAGCTTCTGTAATTCGGTGATAAGCTCGCCGGTCCACATGTGCGAATTTCCCACGAGTTTAGTAAAATGAAGTCGTATTCGGTTGTTCTATTAAACAAATAAAATTTCATGTGATGGTAAGCTCATGTTTAAAAAATTGCACATTACAGAACATTTTAACGTGACAACTGGGATGGACAGCCTTGTTAAATTATTAAGTTTCTTATCGTCCCAAATACCTCAGTGCCCGAAATCGAAAGTATTCGAGCGATGTGTGCTACCAGTGCCGACAAACATTCGCCAGCGTTATCGTAAAGGCTCAAAGTCACTCAGTGGTATTTCTCTTTCTATTTCTATGGATTCAAATGTCTCAGAACCGGGTGACATTTTACGTTATGTAGTAGAAATAAAGAATGATGGATAGACAGATAGTCTTTTATAACTATACATTGGTTTAAAAATTACCTCTTGAAATATATTATGACCAGGAGCAACGACCATGTAAATGTTAACGATATGAAACACAAGCCACATTACTTGCTTGAAGACATCTAAAACACGTAACGGACGCGTCTCTGCAAAATATTTGTGTAATTTTATGCTGGTCTAACAATAATTAAGATAATAACAATAAAGTAATTACTATGATAGCCAATCTACCGGATTATTATTTATTGATTTTTTCTCGTTTAAAAATAACAGCATTCGATTAGGTTCTACAAACAGTTCTTCCACTTGCAGGTCTCGAGTAATTGTAAGCAGAAATCGTTGACTTATTTATGGATTTTAAACATTTATTGGCGACCACCTTTAAATCTTTAAACCTCCAATCATTATGCATGCGGCCATGGCTTACTGGAAACGTTGGCACTCTAGTGCGCTATACAGAAACACTGACAATAAGCACTGATATTTGGGGGAAGTTAAAAGCGTTCCAAGCGTGCCTACATTAAATATGTAAATGTGAAGGGTCGTTTGATCTATACTTTCCACAACTTACCAATCGCATCAATAAAACGGAAAGGAGATATAGTTAGACGAATAGCGCAATTCATTATGCTTAAAAACATCATTGCGCCCTCACTGCTTTTGTTCATGGTGTCGATTATTCCGCAGATCTCCGTGTAAATAGTATTGAGTTGTCGAATAGTCATCAGGTCCTTTCTTCTAGGTTCTTCCGTCACAAATTCATCTGAGATTATCAATTTTTTTGTTTAATTGGAAATATGTAAATCTAAATATTTGCGAAACAAGCGCCACACCTCATGTAACAACATATTAAGCAAGTCATTAGCGAGCCCCAACATGGAATCATTGCTAAAGGCTCTGCTATTACCAATCTACTATCATTTGTTGACCATAATTTACTTTTATTTAAATTAAAACATCATTTAAACGTGGGTGGTTTATTTCTGCGTGGGTTCCAAATAATCGTAAAGTTAGAGTTGTCGGCAATGACTTTCAATCTAAAGATTATATATATCCGGGAGTCCAGAGTCGGGAGTTCCACAAGGATCTGTATTAGCACCTATCTTTGTTACCATGTCTATTGTGACATAAACTATCTCATAAAACTTAACATACGTAACAACACGCCTATAATCCCCTAAGAGGTAGGCAGAGGAGTGCAGTACATTTCCACGTTTCACCAGTTACGTTTACGTCCCACTGTGGAATAGGTGCTGAGCCTATTGCCATACACCAGGCACATTGCCAGACACCGACCCACTACTAGTAAATTTCATTATAAAAATCCAGTAGTGCCCGAGACGCGATTGGAACCCAGGACCTTCCGATCGGCAGTCGCGCTTGCATCAAACACGAAACACATAAAACACTGGTTTTCAGTTGTATATTATTGATTAAAAAATATTTCGATGCGTACAAAACGCAAATGAGCAAGACATTGCAGAAGGATATCCATAGTGTAAATATGGGGTGCATCATAAATTTAATAGCCACTAATTCTGTTAAATGTGTACATATCAAGTTTTCTCATAAACGTAACAAAGACTCTTTTAAACACATTTTTGGTACAAGATTAAAAATTGTTGACAAAGTTAAAGACTCAGGAGTAACGATAATCACATAGTTACGATTCGATAATCATCTCAATAATATTGTTATAAAGCGATTTAAAATAATCTATTTACTAATTAGAATACAAAATAATTTACATCGGTTATAGCTCTTAATCCTTTGTTACAAAAACCATTATTCAATCAAACACTACGAGTACTCGTATGATAACCGAGTGCGCCACTTTAAACTCCGTTTGTTCAAAACAACGACAAAATACAAACTTCTCAATGAACTTATTGACTGTCCATATCTTTTATCTCGTATAAGTACGAGTATAATCGCACATAGAATTAACGCTAGATTGAATTGCAATAAACTCTTACATAACTCCTAACAATAAGGCCAAGTCTGCAAATAATTTAACATTAAACATTTCCCTTAGGAAATATAATAGAATTTTTCTGAATTCTGATAAAAATATCTTTGCATACTCTTCAGGTCAGTTAATATAATCTATATTGTTTTGCAAATTAAGTGACCAACTCGTCCACTATTCATATTTTAATTTTGTTTTGTTTAATTTTTTTAGAGATAAGCTCCTCGTATAATATCTATCGCTCACGTAAATGTTGTGTTTATTGTTCACGGTATTCACACTTACAAGCGTTCCTGGTTATAACTTATTATAATGTCGTGCAATCATTCAATTTGAGAACATGAATATAATGTTAAATGCCGCCTTTTTATTACAATGTATTATATGTAGGTACTTAGTTGGTGTGCCTTTTTTATAAATAAATCACGCCAGGTCCTTATAGGATAGACATCTTCACATTTTCACACATTCGCACGGGGTTTCGGAGACTTCTAAGAATAATATATCATTTTACATATACATATACGTTTTATATATACCTGGGTGTGTACTACACTCCTCTGCCTACCCCTGCGGGTATTACAGGCGTGATGCAACTTTTATTTTACATATATGTTGAACAATTTTAGACTTAATATCGTGATATGGAAGATCGCGTTACCTGATAGATTTTCAGTATTGTTGACTGTTGCATGCATGCATGCGCTGTTGCATGACAGCTGTTGCAGGGACTTGTTAAAACTGGATAGTATTGATGCTATGTACCTGGCCGTTAATGTCGACTGCAATTGTAAAATATTACTACACGTGTAGCAGAAAAGAAACGACGCCGTTTGTAAAAACCAGGTCACTGGAAAAAAACCACCTTCAATGAATAAAACGCGAATCTAAGGCACGTACTGTACCTACAAACAACAACGTTAACGCTAATCATTGCATGAGTATATTGTACACGAATGTTACTGGCATTAATTATTAGATATTTATTGTAAATGTTTGTGCATATTGCTGTCAGGGTGACTAAATAAATAAAAAACCCTAAAAACTTAGTATAAATATCGTAAGGGAAAACTTCATCACTTGAATGGATTTCTTAAAAATGCTAACTAATTTGGTGCGATTTTATAGTATTTGTAAAAATTTTATTGCCTTCAGCCATTATCAATACCAATGTCATGTTTATACGCGTTCATTAAAACGCAATGTAAACAAAATATTAAAATCAAAATAATTGTCTCAACCCATAAACCTATTGTAAAATAATTGTCTATCGGAATGACATTATCTTATTTGAACTAATATGTGGACTAACTATATATACATAAGAATAATGATTACGATAATACCTACATTGCAAGTTTCGAGTCATAACGTATTTAAGTGCAGCGTAAAAGTTTATGAGTACGAGGACAAATAAAACAATTATTGATAGCGCAGCGAACATCAGTTCCTTCTTCTGGGTTGCGTCAGCGCAGATGTGATCCCGGAGCTTAGCCTTCACCTGGAACATAAGAGTTAAATACAGACACAGACGTGACACTGTGATTACTGAATGGAGCTCTTCAAGTCATAGTACAGTAAATCACTTATCAATCATTGCACTGCATCGGTTTGACTGATCCCAAGTTATACAAACTGAACTGATTTATTCCTTCAGTAAGACATTTACGCATTTTTGCAACGTTGTTATAACTAGTGGCCGCCTATCTGGTCGAAATTCGACCATAATCAATTTAAATTTCAGGTTTAAAGGTCTAGGTTATTGTCAGAGACTGTACTAAGCTACACAGTTCATTAACTTTTTTAAATAAATTAAAAAATTCGAATAAAATTATCGATACCACCATCAATAAAATAAAAATAAGGTGGGCACGAGCTAATTTTCTAAGAGTATAACTTCATGTTTTTTTACGATGGTTTTGTAGATAATTAATTTACAAAAAAAAAATTAAAACAAACATTTATTTAAAAAATATATCGACCATCGATATCTATGTTTTAATATCAAACTATCTATATATCGTCCAATGAAATATTGGTAATAAATATAGTTATCTCTAAATAATAATATTGATATATTATTATCGACAGCCCTACTGACGTGTGTTTGACGTACAGTGTTTTGTAAGCATATGTTTAGTCAGTGTGCGTAATGTGGCTTTTTATAATATAAGGTATTTATTTATAATGCATTATTTCACAAAATATTATCTTTCTGCACCCATCCCCCCGGTGAACTTTATAGTGTGCCAAGTTTCACACTCTTCCGTTCGCGCACAGTTTGTAAAAGAGGATCTAAAGGTTGATGCTTCACATATTCATATATAGATTAACAATGTGTAATAGGGTGGGTATACATTGGTAATGAAAAATCTCTCTTTGCAGAATCAACCCTCTCTCACTAATTGAAATAACAGTTTACATAGTGGAGCAGTACACCAATAAGAGAGATGCAATCACATTCCTGGAGAAAGTGGAGACTAAAGTGAAGATGAACGATGAAGCCCTCACTCTGTGCAAGGTATGTAGCTTCACCACATGTAATGAATACTTATTGTTCAAACATACCAAAAACTTTACCTGTGGCCATTGCCTCTATATACATATATATGTATATATTACAACCATGGTATATACAAAGCCCATAAGAGCAATAGTTTGTCGCAATGTCACTGGTGTTCATTAGGTGAACATGTTCTTCTGATGGAGTAAAAGATTGAATCTACAGCTACTAACGTCAGACACCAATTTGCTCTAGTTGGCAAATATCTTTATCTTTATATATTCTAAATAAACAGTTTAGCTTTGTTCGAAAATAAAATAATCCTTAAATTTTACTCGCCCATTCCAGGTGCTTCAAGGGCAGATTTACCTTGAACAACTCAATGATCTCGATGCCACAGAGAAGATCATAGAACAGCTTGAAGGCTCTCTAGAAGATGCGGATGGAATCACCCCTGTGCATGGCAGGTTTTACAAACTCGCCTCGGAATATTATAGGTCATTGTGTATTTTTTTGTTAAACTGCTTTTAAAACTATGTATAATTGCCGAAATTTGTTGCAATATCAATTTATATTTGAACTTGTAAAGGAAATAGTTTTTACTTTAAAAATAC